>JABXWE010024321.1:0-20447 GCA_014611495.1 Limonius californicus | reverse complement strand
AAATGACGGTATGCAATATATTGATTAGTCTTTGTCGCATACACCAAATAGAGTATAATATACTTTTGGCACAAAATAAAATTAAATGTATTGGCTAAAACTCTAACAAAACATATTAGTATTCTTGTATAGCTAAAAATATTTAAAATGACAGAAGAAATCAATATTGATGTTATACAGTATGTATAATAAAAAACCCTTAAACATCTTACACAATATTTGTCAATTTTCTTTAGTTGCATTTTTTCACAAATTTTATTGTCCAATAATTATTGAGACAGATCGAAACTAAAAAATGGCTCCTCTTGAGCCGTTTTTATAAAACAGACTATAAAGTGTTACCAAAAATTATTATCTTATAAAGAAAGAGAAATTATTATCTTATAAAGAGAGAGACTAGTTTTGTTGATACTCAATTAGAAAGAAGCATGAAAGTATTTATAGAACCTATTTCTTTCCTTTTTTTATTATTTGTAGTCTAAATTCGATTTGTAAACAACAGCAGTCTCACATTCTTAAGTTATACACGTTTTAGATTTTTTTTACTAAATTCCTTCTAAGAATAATCTATTTCAGAGTTTGTGAGCTTGTTAATTTTAGTAAAATGGTAGAAAATAAACTATTCAAAAATGAATAGGGATATTACAGTGTAAGACACTTAAAGGCAACACCACTTGCATTTATAATAAAAAACTACCAGAACAACAAAATGTAACGTCTTTTTGGAAGTCAGTATGCCACCCTAAAGAAATTCCAGCCCATACCAAAAGACCATCACCACCAAAGGTAACAATTGGTTGGTTATTGTAACGTGTATTTCGACGCACCGTGTATATTGCTGAGGTTGTTTCAAATTTAGGCAGGTGGATAGTGTGCTTCGGTTTTCGATTCAACTTTTGGTTTTCGTGCATGATTAGTTTCAATGTCAAGTGGAGTTTAGATTTCTCGAGCCCGGCAGAAGTATTCTGTTACCTGACAAGTGTGTAGCTTGATTTTCATCGCGGTCTATTTCGATCGAAGGATTTATTCCTAATTTTGTTGAAAAGTTCAAGTTTTAGGGAAATCTTAACCTTGTGGTGCTAGTGAGATTTTCCCTGGGTTTTTAACCAATTTATTACACCCTTGAAGAGGTTTTTCTTTTTGCCGATTAACATCTTTGGTAAGCTGAGAAGTTTGATTCTAAATTTTTTTCGCTTTATTAAGTCTCTTGAATTATTTAGGCAAATTTAGAGCTGCTGAGGAATTTAGGAGCTACTGAAAATTTATACCGGATCAGAGAATAAGCCGGAGAGCGGATCCAGAAGAGTTCGAATCGATCGTATGCCACAGAAAAATTTGCAAGGCCAACATCTAAACGTGCATGTGTGGACGCCAAGTGTTAAGTCAGGTGGTGCATGCTGTACTTGAAATATCAACCAAAAGGTCGGTCTAAAAATATTCTTGTAAATTTTAAACATTGAGGCGATAAATTACATACTCAAGGACTACGAAGATCACCCGGTGGAATCCCATTTATAACTATTTAAATGTGCAGACTTTAATTGTTCAACGTAAATATATATATATATATATATATATATAATTCTACGATCATTTGGTACTATAAACCTAACTTTGGGTACAGTTATAAAATTTTGTAAACGGTCCGCATATTTCGTGGTTCTGATTTAATTCTTATTGACTCATATATTCAATAAGGGAGGATATTGCGTGAACTTATTTTTTTTTGAAGCACTTATACCTCCATAACAGGTGGTTAATCTTAGTTTACATAATCGAGATCTCGTTTATCGTGAATTAGGCGTGTTATGTATTGATTTATTATTTTGCGAAGCTATTTAAGGCTTCTTGTTAATTTCAATTCTTATTGACGCATTATCGCTTTCCCCAGGATTTAATTTTATTCATTTCACGAACAATTAAATCAGACAGGGACGTTTGTGGTCTGTCCGTTATCTACAAGATAGTTATACATTATACTTGTGACCAAATTGGGGTCAATATATTTTTGAGGGATACAGACTGAATTTATTGTAATTTGATTTCCAGTTATTTGATTATACTCGAGAATTATGTCAAGCATTTGTGTTTTATTGTGTCTTATAGTTTTATATGAAAGACGTTAGTGTTATCAGCAAGGTAAGTTCACATCCAGGAAGGTTCCTATTTACCGAAAGCTATCTTCAAGGAGAAAAGGGTTTTTTTAAACAGGTGGCGCCTAGGCTTACATCGAACCACCCTTCTTCGACTGTAGCTGGTCGAACCCTTGTCCTTGATACCTGGATCTTGCTTAGAAATTGATACTTCGCTTTTTTTTTTTTTGTACAAAACTCAGATTGTTGCCGCCTTCTTATAACTAGGCGTCACAATTCCTTGAAACCATTAAAAAAATCCGCGTAATATATTGCAGCTTCTAACCAGGTACCCCACCTCGTTATTATTGGTTGCAGTGGCAAAGGAGTCCCTCTAAATCTATCTTTTAATGATTGAAACCTTAAAGGAGCTTTTACAAATATCTTTTTACCATGTTTAATTAATCCATTAACCAGCGGGAATTGCATGCGAATAGTTTCAGCAACGCGATTTAAACCATGCGCTAAATATGTGCTGTGGATTAAATTAGAATAAAACACTTTTAAATTAGTCCCTGCCTTTACCACATATGCTGCAGCATCTGCTAACATTAACAATATCTTTTCGTTACGAACTGGATTAGGTAGCAAGAAATTTGTTAAACTCGCATGGACAAATCTTGGAACGATGTTGCTGTTTGTTTTTTCTAGCTCTTTGGAAGCAATCAAGAAGGCTCTCGTTTGTATATCTTCATTACGAATTCCAATCATCAGATTGGAAATATACCTCCCACAAACGTCTGTAGTCTCGTCCACACTAAACCAAATAAAATTAATGCCTACTGTATTTTTTATTTCACCCTTTACTTGGTAATATACAGTCCAAATAACATTTACGCAAAGTAGATTCTGATGGAATTTGCCTACCACAATATTTTTTCAAAAAGTTTTTAAACAGCTTGTTGTCCAATTTTCTTAAAGGAATGTTTGCAGAAATTCATGGATTTGTTCTTCTTGTGTAGAAGTAGTAGTCAGCGATTCAATAATTGTTTGCTGTTTATTTTCACGGGATCTGAATTTTTTAAATTGTTCTTTGTGAAAATTTGTTTGCATGTGTTGAATTATATTGTACTTTTTGGGACAGGCAATCTGTAATATGAAATGACAAATGAAATAAGTATTATTTATCAAAGGATAGTTGATACACACCGTTTTTACACATGCTCTGCAAAACAGTTTATTGTTTTCATATGTTATTTCGGGAAAATCCTTTATCCATTCTTCAACAGTAGGCTTAACTTTCGGCATTCTTGGTGTTATCCGAAACTGAGTCTCACAATTACGTTAATTACCTACACGCAACTTCGGCTACACTACTTTACTAACCAATTTTTTTAAGTTACTGGAAATTTTGTCATCCCCTGCTCCTATTCAAGCATTTGAAACTTTCCCATTAAGAAGTAGGCAAGGTCACATTGTAGTAATTCCAAGAAATATTTGCAGTAAACAGTACCCCAAAGACAGTTATATAGGTATACTTCTTCTTCTTAGGGTGCTTTGTCTCTTACGAGATGTAGCGATCTTCTCTCCTATGCCTGTGTTGCGCGTTTAGAGTGCCACAGACATAGAGGACCTACAGCTTAACGTGGGCTCCGAACCACGGGAAGTGTAAACACTTCTACTCCAGAGAAGAATTGCTAGGCAGAATACCTCGCTGGTTTGCCATTGCCTTGCGAGGGAGAACGGCCGTTAAAAATCCGATGTTCCGGTACTGGGAATTGAACCCAGGACCCTCAGCGTAGAAATCTAACGCGCTAACCTCTAGCCTACGGCCGCCTCATAGGTATACTTAACCCAATCAAATAGGAATTTTAAGCTTTAAACATGGGAAAATAATTTTTACCTGGGTATTACAACTTTTAGATGGGTACTTATTCAACACTTCCAAGAAATGTGTGATTATGGGAAACAAATTACCAAATAAAATACATAAATTCTAAAAAAATATTGAAAATAATACGGCATATGAAGGCAGTAGGGAAAGATAGTGTAAAGAATCACTTGTGTTTTAAAAATTACATTGGTGCGTCTACCGGAATGGAACAAGATATTATCGTGGAAGGATTTAATAAAAGTGTTGAAGATCATGGTTTGATGTATAAATACGTAATTGGAGACGGCGATTCAAGTGTCTATGCGCGTATAGTTGAGAGGGTAACCTACGGGCGTTCTGTTATAAAACTAGAATGCGCCAATCATATTACAAGGTGTTATACCTCCCAGCTCCACAAAATCTCAGCAAATAGAATGCATGATATCGAAACAAGAAGGATTTTGAAATCACATATTCCTCGTCTAAGTACAGCAGTCCGATCTGCTATAAGGAATAATTCAAAAACAGGATTAGGTGTACAACAACTTCGGGACAATTTGAAAAACGGACCCTATCATGTTTTCGGTGACCATAAACAATGCCGGGAAAAATATTGCAGACGTAAGTGTGCAAACGATGCAAATTACGTGGAACTTTTGAAGCAAAGTCAAGTTTTCCCCGAAGTTAACGTTGCCTTAGATTCCTTAGACTCCTTTGCCTCCTCAACCAGTAATAACGAGGTGGGGTACCTGTGTAGAAGCTGCAATATATTTATTTATTTTTTTTATGGTTTCAAGGAATTCGTGATTGATACAGATAGAACTTCCAATTCCATCAAAAAATGCCAAGAACTTTTAAAAAATAATGCAGTGCAACAAAACTTGGCATTTTTAAAAACCAATTATGGATTCATAAGCCAATCAATTAAAAAGTTGGAAGAAAAGGGTCTGTTTTTAACGGAATCAATAGAAAAAGTTCAAAATTTTCTCGCAGAATCATCTAATATTAAAGGAAAAGTAGCACAAACCATAAATAATAGAGTTGATGCAGTTTTAGAAAAATATTTAGAACAAATATCAAACGTTTTTCTAGGGGAAGTGGAGGACAGTTTGAATGTTAGTGCACCTTTGCTACCGAAATTTAAATATGCGCAATCACCACTGTGGATGTTGAAAGAAGCTTTTCTCGTTTCAAAAATATATTAAGCCACAGAAGAAGTTTTACCGTTGACAATTTAGAAAAACATATAATTATTAGTTGTTACTATAGCGAACATTAATATTATTAATATTACTTTGCAAATAATTAAAATAATTCTCTTCTTTTCATTACATTAACATTTTAGTTAGTATTTTTATAAATAATCAATGAATAATTAATTACAATTAGTACTACTTCTAAATTTTGTATTAGAAAACAAAGTGTTTAATTATTTTAAATAAAAACAGCTTCTTCCTCGAGTTTTTTTATGCTTAGAATAAAGTGTTGATGCTTATTTCTTCATATTTTTAAGCTTTTTTTAAGGGCTTATTTCGAAATTTTTATACTTAAAAATCCGCAATTTAGTTATAACGTTTTTCATTCACTTTATGCCGTCATCTCGTTTGGCACAAATTTTAAAAATGAATTCGTAACTCTAAGCAAATGCAATGGTCGTGACCGATAATTTACAAGGGTTTTGACAGGGTATACTAATGTCATCTGTTCCTTCGTAGTTTGTTCAGGCACGTCATATCTTTATGACGAATACTTAAAATTAGTTGAAATGCATATTTAGAATGTACGTGTATGTTGGGTAGGCTAAAATTTGTTTAGAGATTTTATATCGTCTCCTACAGCCTTAACCATGTAGTGTGGCAGTCTCCTGCTTGGCACACGTGCAGAGAAAACTCACAGAACCAACTCATTGGGGGTAGGCCATTGGCCTATAGCCTTAGACATAACTTTTAAAGATTCGTAGATTTAAATAAATACCACCATATCTTCTGCTTTTTTTATTTTTGATGTTATACTCAGTTTAATGATCATTATATTTAATTAGAAATAATAAAGCAGATACTTCAGCTTATTAAAATTTACTAAAAACATGAAAATGGTTACAAAAGTACACATTTTAACTGAATTTAATCTAATCTAAATGCTAATGATTCACTGCACGGTATCAAATACCTACAAATGCAACATTTTAGCAGCAATAATTCCAACAATACTCTGGTCCTATCTAGGATATTCTACTAATCAAGAGAATAATGCTGCTAAAAATTGCATCTGAAACTTAAAAGCTATCATACATAACCTATTTGTATTTGTGTATTTGAACAATTGAATGTGGTGTTATTATTTAGAAGTTTGTTCACGGTGTTTACTAGAAATTGCCGTTGCTGGTACCACCTAAACAACCTAACGGCAGTCTTAACAATTAGTTTGAACTTCACAGACAGCTGTGAATATTCAAATAATCTCCTTTCATTAATTAACAAAGCAATCATTCTCACAAGCTTAAGTGATATTCAGCGTTGAACGTGTCCTTTAACACACAAATATTTAGCAAGACATTTCAATTATTTACTCATACAATTCCACAAACACATAAAATAAATAAGTGTCTACCGTCTACAATTATCAGAAGTAACTGCTTCAGCAATTTGTAGCTGATTTCAATACAATTATCTTAAATTCAACAAGGCTAGAAACGAAATACGATCTCGATATTGACATAATATGTGAACTTAGTGGTAATTTTATAAGAAGTAATCAGCCTGAGGTTTTTTGGAAGGAATGCCTCTGGTCTCTTGTGGGGCTGCTTCAAAGATTGTGAAATCTCGTTGCAGATGTTCATTTAATTCTAATATTGCCGCAACATTGCCACAACTGAAACATACAATATATTATATAAATTAGTTTAAATTTAATATAAGTATAAATTTCACAGCAAATGGAATTGTGGAATAGCAGATGTTTGTCTACCAATTATAGCATTCACTTTCTGCATTTATTTGAGGCCTCTATATATTTTTTGTATAAAAGGATGAACTACAAACATAACCGTATTAATACTTCATTAGTAAACCAACATTTTTAACCGGAAAAGGCTGAGTGCTCGGTTCTGCTATTCCATTCACTGTGACTGTGGCACGCAATGTGAGTACACTTACCGATAACAATAATTTGGGGCAGACCATACAGTAAGCACAGTTTCATTGAAATGCCACTTGTAGCCTTCCATAACAAGCTGATGCGCCCGGCAAATCATATCAATGTCATTAGCGGCATTGAATTGTGCCACTACATCTGAACCAAACAAGTAGCCTGCTCCCCGTGGTGATACGCCCCATCCTTGCGTGTCTACAATCAAATCAAGTACATTAAAGGGAAAACAAAATCAAGATGGTAATTTTACCTTCAGGATCACTCCAAAGCAGGTCGCACATGGGTCCATCATGAGGTACTTCTTGTTTGCGGTCGATAGTTCGTATTTGATCTAAAGTTTGGATGGAAGGTGATAAACCTCCATGAACACAAAATATTTTTCCATCTATAATTGCAGACAATGAGAGGTAATCGAATATTTCTGTGCAGTACCGCCAAACTGTTATTGATCCATATTTTCTAAGACATTCATCGTAGAAACCATATACTTGTGTGATTTGTCTTGACTCGTGGTTTCCTCGAATCAATGTTATACGGTCGGGATATCTAACCTAAAATTATAAATTCAGTTTTTAGGCTAGAATACATAGATTGATATTTATAAGTACCTTTAAAGCTAAAAGTAACAAAAATGTTTCAACACTATAAAAGCCTCGGTCTACAAAATCACCCATGAAGAGATAGTTGGTTTCAGGAACATCGCCTCCTACTTTAAATAACTCCTTTAAGTCGTAAAATTGTCCATGAATATCACCACAAACCTGTAAAAAGATATCGAACAATTTAATTATTACACACATTTTATTAATCACACTTACAGTCACTGGAGAGTCAACACGTTGAACATTGCTCTCTTCCACTAGTATTTCTCTTGCTTTGGCACATAAAGCTTTTACTTCGGCTTCTTTGATGATTTCACACCGTTTTAACTGTTCTATTTGGCGGTCTAAATCGCTCGTGTCCGTCATGTTTAGTCTTCTCTGAAGTACTACAAAATTAGACTTCTCTAACGTTTGAACTGAATATTAAAGAATTTTTTAGGAAAACATTGACCGAAGCTTGATTGATAAAGTGAGGTTAGATTGACGTAATTACACAATTACCTGATCTACGTACATTAAAACTCACAAAAGGCAACACATATGCAAATTACAAGTTTCCCGGCGCTCACATGTAACACACAATGCTCTTCCGATAATTAAAAAAGTATAGGAATTGTTCAATCAGTGAAATTTTTATGGCAAAGAGCCCAAGCTTATCACTTTAAGGATTTCACCGTTTATCTGCTACGTAATAAGTTCCGACATGCGCGAAGTGTAAATCTCTTCTAATGTTAAGTGAACTTTCCTCGACGTATGTTGTGGCTTGTTGATAGACGTCATAATGACGTCATTAAGGGCTGCCACAATGAAGTTATCAACGCATGAAATAGTACTATAAATGATATAGTTGCAACTGTGCATGCAGAACCGCATGCTTTGTTCGCGAATCCAAGTATAAATACTGCCTCTAGTGGCAATTATAGTAACTGCTTTAAAGCATGTTTATTATGTATAGTATGAGCAAAAAGTTAAACCATCAGGGGTCATGTTTATTACAATATCATAAAATAACAACCTTCTGTCAACCTCTACTGGTAAAACAGAGACCATTTTAGAAACATTAGCGTCATAACCTCATTTAGAAAGTTTATTGTTTTGTAGTGTTAAAATACATAAGACTTCAAAATTCCACAGGCACCACTAATGACTTTACTTTTGGCTCATTTTTTGCGTTTTTGTTAAATCACGCTAATTTCAGTATAACTCTTGCTAAAAATTGTGATAAACAGAATGGAGTCTAAAAGAAAACGTTAATAAAATGAAAGAAGTGACAACCGAGAAATTAAAATCATAATATTAATTATATGAATAATGTTAAGACAAAGCTTTCGTTTTTCACGACAATGATTTTACCAAATTTTTATGGTACTGGATGTAACTCACATTATCTTCTACATAGTTTAATATAAAATATCGTCTAAAATCAACATTTCATATCTACTCTGAAGATTTTTGCTTGTGCTCTATGTGTATTTTGATTAGGCGATATTTAGGACTATACTTCTACGATAAATTCTCATTGATGTTTTCATTTTATTGTAAATTAGAAACAAGAGCAAACTAATAATGGATGCGTTGCAAAATGATTGATTAGATACAACAAAAGGCTATTATATTTGATTAGAACAGTCACCAAGTATTTGGTTTAACGTCAAATTTTGTGGTTAATAATAGATTTTGATTGAATAATAAATGTTTTGTAAAGGATTATGATATAAGTTATAAAGTGAATTGTATGTAATAATGTGGACTCGTACTGTAACCCACCATATGCACTTCCCCAATTCGGCTTTGGCATCTGTGACGTCTAAATGTATATCTAACACGTTTATGGCATTTCTATGGCTCGGACTCGGCGCTAAGTTGCAAGTTCCCCGTACTGTTACATAAGTGCGAAGGAGAAGCACATGGCAGAGAAGAATGCCTATGTCCATCAGGGTTATTCGTGCTTTCTGTTGTATACATTTTACATTCACATCTTAATTCCACTGAAATATTTAAGGAGTAACTATTATTTTAAAATACCGTCAGCATTCTAACATATTTAAAACTAACACATTTATCTTAATTTACCGCACGAAATAGAAAAAATATTGTTAAGGCAGATGTGGAATGGAGACGTTGACACAATGGCTATGAATGAAAAGCATAGAATTTGTACAACATTTTGTACGAAATTCTGTAGCTCGTGCTCTAAAGTCTATAGAATTTTGCTCAGAAACAATGTCAAATCGATGCACAAACGAACACTTTCTAGTGTTCATTAATGATCACAGAGGGCAAAGACGTAAACGGTTTACCACGTGAATTACCTAAAATCTCTCAATGCTAGCCATTCCCCACAAACTTAATATAACTTATAAACAAAAAAAACCTTCCCGAAATCGCAAAAATAATACAAGCCACGAAAAGATAAACAACATTCGAGGTTATGTAAACAAAAGTAAACAATTATTATTAAATCTTGATAGATTTCTACCTTATCTACAGTAACATGACTATTTTGTCAGTTTTCTCACAGATGTCAATGTAATTTGCACCTATTTGTGCATGCTCACAGACAGAATTTTGTACAAAATTTTGTACACATTTCTGTTCCGTGTAACACGTGTTGTGCAGAATTTTGTAAATAATTTTGAACAAAAGTTTGAACAAAATTTTGTACAAAATTCTATGCCAAGTGTGTCTACAAGTATATGTATTTTAAAAATCGTTTGCTGGCCCCATGAACTAAATTATTGTGAACAGTTAGTCATTTTTCACATATTACTAATTACCAGAATTGACAACTTAATCAATCATTTTTGATTGGTCTGTATATGCATAAAAATAACATAATATGTTGAGAACAGATAAGATGCTTAACAATTTTTTTACTACTTAAGAAAAGTCAGACATAAATAATCTAAGCTATTAATATCCAGGAAAGCATGAGAGACATTTACAGAAAATTGATTTTACGCTACAAAAGTCACCATGAGGCATTTACCGGGTTAAATACGTGATATATGTTTTCGAAAGAGAAGAAACTGTCGATTTTATATCTTACTTTGTAGCTGTTACTGTTACTGTTGTAGCAACTTGTTGTTGTTAAAACTTCTAGAACTTGTAGGCTTTTATGTCCCTCGTTAGTCAATGATTTATATTTACTAATTACATTAGTTACACAAGCGCCATAATAGCCATATTCTCTAACTGATCTGTTAAATCTAGCTGATCTACTATAATTTTACATTTTTAATATACAGGGTGTTAATGAATTGCAGGGACAAACTTCTAGGGCTTAAAGTATACATTAAAACAGACATTGTTTGTTAATAAATGTATGGCCAAAAGTGTTTCCTTTCAGGGATAGATTCTTTAAGAAACGTCTAAATGTAGGCGACTGAATTTACTACCTACTATTTGTTTCCATAACGACGGAAATTAATACAGGATAAATAAAGTCTTCTTTCCAACTTTTCAAATGATCCTGTATTATATCTGTATCTTATCTCTTAACATGCAGTCCAGACTATAATAAATATCAAATAATCATGCAAGCAAGATGGCGTTAAATTTAAATGCAGAACAGCTGTTTGTTTGACAGCACATGTTCAGCTTTGTATATTATTTGTATAAACGTTTTTTTACCATTATTTATCAAATTTCTTTTTATGTGTTTGAAATAATTCATTTTCACCATCAATTTGTCAGTTTTTCGAAAGCATTTAATGTTTCCGTAGTTGTGATAATGAATATGTTTTGACCAATCAGGACTATAGTTATTAGGTATGGTTTCTTATAAGCATTGTAAACATGTTTAATATAGCGCTGTCCCTTAGAATATAAAATAGTAGTCTACTCTGTAATATTCTAAGGGCTGTGCATATTAACTGTACGGTCCTACTTGGGACTCCCCTTTAAAATGTAACCTGCAAACCCTTAAAATTTAGCAAAAATGATATATTTTAATTAGAAAGTAAGTTATGACATATGAGTTCTTTTTAACTATCCGTTAAAGGGGTAAAATTAACAGATTTGGCATTTCTGTAGTAGTTTACGAAAGAAAAAAAAAAAGTATTGTGGCTACGAGTTGGTCGAACATAGTCCTACTAAGACTATTCATATTTCTTGAAATTTGTTATGTGGGTCAAAATATCTATAGAAGTATTTGAGTTACAGGGAACAGGTAACAGGTAGAAGTAAATAAAATATATTATAATTTAGTATATAGTTGCATAATATTTCATACAAAATTAAGAGAATACGTCCACAAACAAGCGCAAATGATTATATTGAATTCCTAACGCATGCGCCAGCGATTAGTATTTGGAAATAGCATGGCCGTGTTCTGTACGCCGAAAAAGGTTTGCTGATGAACTTTTGATTTCTTTCCAGAATTTGTAGGATTTCCCGGTCGGTTTTGTGAAGTTTTGGTGTTGTGAGGTTTTGTGAGAGCAATGGGCAACATACACACGGTGGGACCTAACGAAGCGCTTATAGTATCAGGTATTTAAATTATTGCCTTTTTGCCATGAATGAATTCCATAAAATTTTGAAAAACATTTAATATTTCCCACCTTTACTCGCCCAGCAGTAAAATGATAAATTAAAAAGAAGTTGTTTACGTTTTAATTTCCACGGAGGAATACACTTTTGGTAACTTTTGGTAATCTATTGGTTTCAATGTTGCCAGTGTCTTCTTCGCGATGTGTTTTAAAAAGGGGGAGTGGTTTTGTTGTAGATTACATAAATTTATAGCAAACGTAACCTTGAATGTAACATAACTGTGCCAGTGGTAATAACGTTACTACCAAGTCTTGTTACAATCGTCAATTTTATCTTCTTCCTGCAAAACAGCAGTGTGTAATAATTTATTTAAACGGACTGCAAAAAAATCCGTTTATGAGCACGTTTTGCATACATTTGCCTTAGTTTTTGCTAATACAGAATAGTTCCAAATATAATTGAAAGCTTATTTTAGGTTAACTAACGTTCAGTTCATTCAGAAACTCTGTTTTTAAATACCCGATTCCAAACGAGTCATTCGCGTGTGGTCAAAAATAATTTAATTTTTAGTTTTCCATTAATAATTACTTAAATTTCGTTCTGTTGTGAGTAATTTAAGTTAAACATTGTTTAATCATTTGCCCAGTTTCCTAGTTTTTATATGGCGAAACGTGTTTTTTTTAAATATTTTATTTCTTCTATTTGCGAATTTGCCTCGACATTTAATACTGGTTTTTTGTGAAAGGCGAATTATAAACGGAGTGATGCAAATTTGCAGAATAAATTAAGTGGATTTAATTCAATTTATTATGTTTTTGGGGTGATGCTGCAGCAGATATCTCCCTTATTAGTGAAAATACAAAAACACTAAGGAGCAATGTTCTAGTGTTCGTTTTCGCCTGTTTAACGACAGCTTCATAATATCAAATAATAGATAGTGAGACCTGTATGATGTGTTATCTTGAATAGAACACCCTGTATATTTTGGCGGATTTAAGTAGGTAGATAATTAAATCATCTTCTTGAGTATCCTTTTCTGTTGTAGCTTTATTTGTTGAATAAAATGGTATTTATATGTCATATCGATGTAAGAAAGTATAAGAAATACAGTATGATCCTTTTATATAGTAACAAGTAGGTAGGCCACACCTCTCACATGTGCACGAAATACATTAACTTTTCTTTTTAACAATAGGAAATATTTGTTTTACATTATTAAGAGCCCTTTGGACAGGCAAATATCAATTATTGTTTCGTCAAAACTTAAAAAACAAGTTACTGGTAGTCAACGAGCAGTTGCAAGAACTACAGACTTTAGCCAAAGTTCAGTATTTAACATTTTAAAAGCAAACCAGTTTCATCCTTACCACGTCACACCTTACCGAAGATAATTACCCACGTCGAGTGAATTTCTGCGAATTTTTAAGAATCGAAGTTTCTACTGGTCCACTGTTTTAAGAAATATTCTATTTTCTGACGAAGTGACGTTTAGTAACAACTAACAATGGGTGGGTTCTATTCACAAGATAACCCACATTGGATTCAGCAAGCACACTTTTATCGTTGATCCCCACTTCTTTGAGGGTAGTTTAAATGGGTAAATGTATTTACATTTAAAAAAATGAGATGCCTCAACTTTTAGATGACATTCCTCTTTATGTTAGACAGCGTATGTGGTTTCAAAATGACGGAGCTTTTGCCCACTTCCATAGAATTGTAAGAAACTACCAATATGAAACTTTCCATAACAGATTGCAGGAGGTGCAATTCGCCCCTGACCCCCACGTAGTCCGGACTTGATTCCGTTAGATTTCTTTTTGTGCGTTAAACTAAAAACGACGTCTACGAAACTTTCGTAGAAACTCAGGAAGAATTATTGAATTATGTTGGTCAATCACCCCACACATGCTAACTCATGTTAAAAATTCTTTTCATTGATTGACTTATTTGAACAGCAAGGTGGACGGCAGTTTGAACATTCATTACGTCATCAATTAGTGTTTTTTACTATTTTTATTTAATTTTTGATTTTATTGTTAGCTATCTTGGCTTTTTCTATGATTTTTTGCTTACATTATAAGAAATAAATATTGTAATTGTAGCTATTACAAAACTGCACCTTATTTATTAGTAAATAGTTTCATTGCAGTTACTTAGTACACCCAATGAAATTACTTTGGTTTTTATTTATTTAAGGAATCTAAAGTTTACTAAGATACCTACTTATGGAATAAAACAGGTGTAATGTGTGTAGCCTACTTACCTAGTACATGATAAAGTAATCACCCTGTATACTAGATGTTGACAAAAAAGGGTCGGATAATTTATCTACATATAGTACTCATCAAACCACACAAAAAAGTGTTGATCAACGTATGTCCGAAAATCAACTGTTTCTAAAAAATATACTTACGTAATATATGTAACATTTGTCCAAATACGAAGGTTTAGTGAGTTAAAATCAGGGGACCTAAGTGGCCCTGCAATCAGACTCCTCGTCCTATCCATTTGTCGTTGTAGGTTATGGGTATTCTCCGACATTAATTGAAAAATGTGGAAGAGCCCCATCGTGCATAAACCACAGGTGAACCCTATCAGTCAGGGGTCAATAGTGGAGGTTAAGAAGTTAAGATACAGTGAACTAGTCAAACGATTTGGTGAAAATACTGGCCGTATCTGGCGGTCCTCCAAAATGTCTTCACTTGGCAATGGCGTCTGCCCAAACATGGTTATTACACAGTAATGATAGCGTTAATCGTAAAAATAGCTTCATCGGATAATAAAATATTGGCAGCAAAGTTTGACTTTTCTGAAGCTTTTCTAACTATGAATCTAGTAAACACAATTGTGGAAACGCGCGTATGTCTAAAGCAGTTGTTTTGCGGACATATGTTTATTGAGACTGTTTTGTTTGGTTTGATGAATACTACTTATACGTGCGTAAATTATTTGACCTTTTTTTAAAACATGTTGTATATAAAGAAATTTGATTACTAACCTGTAACTAAAATATAGATGTTGTATACTAGATTGTAAGCATCTATTAATTGTAGGGTTTCTAAGAGATTTTGGTAAGATTTAAGAGATTGCTGTAGTATTATGAATTGCTCGAATTGTATAAGTAGTATTATAGTGACTAAGAGAAATCGTAGATATAATAAGCATGCTGGTAGTGATTGTATAAACTGTTGCTGTGCATTGTGTGGATTGGTAGATTACAAGGTAGAAGAAATGAATATACAGTACCGCAAAAGAAACCGGGCCCAAATTCTTACATAGTTAAACATAAGTATTTTGTGTAATAAAACTGTTTGCTTCCTTAAAAGCTGCATATAATATGCTTTTAAAAATTGTACATTTATGCGACAATTTACACGTTTTGGGCAGTTGCAACATATTCGGGAAAAACGCACATCTACCTGGCTCTTTTCTTCATGCTTTTATATATTTTTTAGAAGTTATTACAGCTGTTTTGTCGGCCGTATCATTTGCGGTTTTACGGTTGAATATAACGTAACCTACATTTACCCTGAACATTTTATTCTTGTATGTGGTTGTGTTGTTCGCTAACAATTAGCTGGTACTTTACTAGAATCGGTTAAACCCACCTTGCCACTACAAGCACGATAAATACACCGAAAATTATCCTTATATGTACTATACTTGACAGAATATACAACCGTATTTTATGTTTATTTGACAAATCACGCAGATTTTACATTTGCGTTACATGTTTACAACAGCATAGTGAAAATAGTCAGTGGAATTCTTATGATGTTAAATTTACAATATTTACAGTTTTATCTTGGATTTTCTACAAAACTGCAGTTATCTTTATCAATGGTAAACTTAAGGTAATCTATTTTAAACCTCTGTACAGAAATATCCCAAACACGTTGTATGGACTTTCCCATAGTTGAAACAAACAGTCTTTGCACATTTTCGTGGAAATTTCCAATACAAAATTAAACTGTTGAGTATGTGAAACTCAAATTATTTATTTTTCATTGTCTAATTTATTTAGGTTTACAGAAACAGGTGAATATATGTATCCTAAAATTTATGTTGATTCCGAAATGATTAAATTGTACAGGGTGGGCCCCCTAAGTTGTTTTCCTTTAAAGGTGGTTGACGCAACCTACCATACATGTATCAAAGCAATTAAAATTATTGAATTTTTATACCATAGAAATTGATTCTGTCAAGTTAAGTACTTACTGTTGCAATTAACAGTTTTACTAATATTGATTATATTAGTAATTAGTATTTAAAAAGAAAATAACACATTGGCGCAACCGTACCATAGTAAAAACTAAATATGCGAAAAACAACAAAAACATGAATAGCATAGTTTTATTTAAATCAGTAAATATTCAAAATTGCCTCCATTAACTTCTTTAGACTCCAGCAAGCCTGTCAGGTGCAATGGATCTATTATTCTAATTTGTGAATTATGTTCATTTACTATTAGAGTTTGCTTTAATATTTCTTTAATTGTATCCCAAAGAAAAAAGTCTAGTGAATTAATATCTCAATTACTCGGTGGGTGTGGATGCACAGCTCCTCTTCCAGTCCAATTTGCTCAATTACATTATTTAAGCAATTTCTATTAATGTGTATTGAGCAAGAGAGCTATTGTGTTATGTGGGTACCAAAGTTTTTCTCCTCCATTGAGTTCTACATCTTCCAACAACCCGGGTAAAATTATTTTTGTTGGAAATACAAGTAACGTTACCCAGTTAAATTTCATGGAAGAAGCGCGGCCTAATAATATGGTAATCTCGAGTAATCTACTGTGCCACAACAGACTTGTACAGAGAAATCTCTTTAAAAATGGGCAACACTTATCCATTCACTTTACCATTGCTTGACAATTCTGCCTCAACCAAATAAAAAATTTATTCAATAAAAGTTGATTCTGAAAAAAATTACAAAATAGCAATTTTCTGTGGTGGCCATTTTAATACAGTTCTTGCACCAAAGTACCGTAATATGGATGAAATACATCTACTTTCAAAATTCTTTTAACTAAAGCACTATTAATACTTACACTTGTGCTGAAATCTCTTTGATTTACATGGAGATTCTTATTGACTACTCTAACACTGCTAGTTTGTTTTCCATTTTCGATATCGTTCTGCGCTTTTCGTTTGTAAAAGAAATTTCAAGGCGTCTAAATATTGTTTCAGACGGTGGCTTTCTAGTTGGAAAGCGCCTAATATATAAATTGTGGGCTGCAATCGCATTTCTGCGGATTTCACCTAAAATAATCGACAAATCTGTTTTCTCTATATTTGAAAACTTCTTCTTAAAGTGTTATACTTAAATTGAGCGTAGGCGACGATCATGCACTGAAAAATGCATGCACACTGTACTAGGAAAATGCGTTCTGTGTGGTAATTTCCCGTTGCTTTGTTGTATAGGGGGTGTATAGTATTCGTGTCTTCTTACCGCAGTCAACACTAAAGAAATATAAATAAAAGAAAAAGATATTTTGGTTGTCATGTTATATGTATGTTTTGTTGTGCCAATCACTTTTAAAGCAGGACAACTTAGCTGGCTCAGCCTCTATGAACAGAGAAAAATAATATTTATTAAGGGGAACCTCCTATTCGTTCATAAGCAGCGACACTCGTGCTAGCAGTGATTCACATAGGTACGAGGTTTTGCAAATAAAATGTTGCCAAAAATGTCTAGCTTCCTCTTCAAGATTTTTTCCCAAAGGCTTGTCTCGATGCATTTTTTCACATTTCACAAGTGATTCACAATGCCAATGTTATTTTCAAATGAAGAATATGCAGATATTCATTATGTTTACGGTCTGTGTAATGGAAATACTTTAGCAGCACAACAAGCATATCGTAGAAAATATCCCAATGGAAAACTGCCTACGCGTGTAGTTTTCTTTAATTCACATCGTCAGCTGAGAGAACATGGCACTTTCAGTGCAAGGCATGCAGTCGACCAAGGAGCTGTCCGTAGACCCATAAACGATGATGAACAACGTCTTGATTTATTACAAGAAAATTCGTCTTTAAGTGTGCGAAGAATTGCATTACGTACTGGAATATGTAGAAACCAGGTTTGGAGAATAATAAGAAGTGCTCGCTTACATCTACATCATCAAAGAGTTCAAGCTCTAGGTAAAAATTTTGAAGCTCGTTTAAGGTTTTGCAATTGAGTACAAAATAATCAAAATCTACCGCATATTGTACTAACCCATGAAGCATCTTTCACACGAGATGGTATCAATAATTTTCATGAATGGGCTGCAAAAAATCCTCTTTTAAGGGGACGCTCGCATTTTCAGCATAGATTTAGTGTTAATATGATGCGAATGACGAATATTTTCTAGAAAACTTTTTACCCTTATTACTGGAATATGTGCCGTAAATATTGCAATCAACACGCACATTTTCCGGGAAGATGGATTAGAGTAGGAAGACCCGTACTATGGCCACCGCGTTCGCCGGACCTGACTCCATTAGATTTTTATCTTTGGGGTCACATGAAACAGATTGTTTATGCAACTCAAGTGCACACGGTAGAAGAATTACGTCAAAGAATACAGCAGGCTGCTGATATTATTAGGAATGACCCAGCAACCATATTAAGAACGCAGCGACCTCTTCTGCGACTTGCGGCTTTGTGTATCGGTCACAATGGAGATAATTTAACATTTCTTATAAATAAAATAATAAAAATGTATTAAAAAAGATTTATTTCATAAAATTCGTTGAACTAAAATTTTAGCCACATAAATTACACAAGTATATACAAAACACCCGAGCAAACAAAAGGTATTTCTAAGGTAATTTTCGACGCTGAATCCGAGTCCGCAGCCCGTTTTTTTTTTATTGGCTCTAGTTTTAGAAATAATCGATAAACAATTTTTTACGATTTTCTACCGTTTATGAGTATTTTTTCGAAAAAAACTAACATATCAGAAGTGAAGTGCAGTAGAATTGAGTCGTTTGTATTGTTGGGGGTCTGTTTCACGTATTAAACTCCAACAGTAGTAGCTCATCATGCCCTCGTCCCAAAATCCTTGGTATCTCTCTCGATTTTCATCAAATCTTGGTGTAGCCGTTCTCCTTGCTTGTCGCTCGTCTCGGCCAAATTATCCGGAAAGAAATACAGATGGGAATGCAGAAAATGAATTTTTAAAGACTTTCGAGTCCCAATTTTGGGATAATTTAAAAAAAAAATTGGCGATTATTTGAGAGAAATCCGGGGATTTTCGTTTGCCGAAAAAGTTGTAAACAACACTTTTAAAAGGTGTCCATGCTGCTGCTGACATGGGAAAGTAAATATCGGAAAATAAAAGTATGGAAAGCCTAATTCGTCATAAAATACGAAAATATTTACTATTTACAGTAAGCTGCAGTTGAAATTATTTTTTCATGGTATTTATCTTAAAACTGAAACATTAATGAATGAATTAATATGTCAGTTCCGGTTCAATAGTGCATCTGTAATCGATGAACCTACGCGCTTGAGAAGTTCCAATTTAACAAGATAAGAGTAAGGAAAATTTCTTACAGGAAAGAATCGATATTTTGTGAAAGAAAACTCCATTTGCGCTGCCCATCACTACAAACCGCCGAGAAACGTCTCGTTTAACGAAGCTATTTTATTCTGCTACAATTGTAGGAATGAGAATGGGTGGATGTATAGTAGTGAGATGCGGTTAAAATGTTTACTACACGCGCGTGGCAGGAATATTTAGACAATTTATAAAGTATTTACCTTCTTCCGAGGTATTGCAGGAATAATTATAGATTTCCGGAACTTCATGGAGAAATAGTTTCCAAATACCCCTTCGGGCAGCTCAGAAAGTACAAATTATTTTGACTTGTTTACATAAAGATTTACATTGTAAACTATTATTTTGTAAATTATTCTTAATTAAATATATTTTAATTTTGTGACAAAGAAATAAATTGTAATGCTTTTAAAAACTAAGTATACGAACATTTTTTACCTACATTCCAATCCATATTAATTTTCTTAAGTGCCTTAATTTAAAAATGTCTACACATTTGTAAACTGAAAAAATCGTTAAAATATAAAATATAAATACGTACAGGGTGGGCAAATTTCGATGTTTGTATAGGGTAACTCGGTAATTATAGGAGATACAAAAAAATGGAAGGCACGTTCTCGATCTCTTTTTTTGAGACAAATTCACTGGCGGAAACAAAAATTTGCTATCGTCTTTTGTTTTCGAGTTACAAACAAAAGTTCGATTTTTCGACT
>JABXWE010024320.1:0-16506 GCA_014611495.1 Limonius californicus | reverse complement strand
ACAAACAAGCTCCACTGGCAACATTGCCTGCTTTCAAAAAACATAACCTCCATCAAGAAAAACTAACATAACCCAACTTAATTAATTGACAAATTTCAATGATACCACGCTTTCCCCCAGATTTCCATAGCCTGTTGGATGGCAAATCAATCGTGAATAGATTATACATGCAAATACGTACCGCTATATAGGTATAATGTAAAAATAAATGCTAACAAACTAGCAGCTCCGTAAAAAATTGTTTAAACCCTTTATGCAGTTTAAATTTATATTTTTTTGGTACCCCTAATTTCTGCTGGGGTAGAAAAGACAAGAGGCTCAGCTAGAAAAGGATACAGTGTAGCAACTTAGGGTTTTCATTTTAATCCTACTCTGGTCTTCTTACATTGCGACTCCTTTACCAATTTGGTGTTAGATGAAAAGTTTTTAGATTATTAGCAATTGAAAGTTTTTTAATTTGGCAACGCTGTCCAATCAAATCTAAGCGGATTCATGCATTTAGTTACCCTTGATCGTATTTTGTAATTGATTGAATTACAAAATTAAATAAAATATCTACCAACGTCGTTAATGTCATCTTTAAAACATTTACAAGTTTAAAAAATGACATTAATAACAATCTATTTGCCATACATGCAGCTATCTATTTAATTTTAATGCTCAAAATCCAAAAATTACTCCAGCAGCGGCTGCCAAAATTACAAAAAGCAAAGATGTTGTATTGTTAAAGACTAAATTATAAGTAAACTGATTGCCGAAATTGTAAAATTTATGTTTGATTACTTATTTTACTTACTGGACTTTGAGTTGTGAATACTAGTTAAATGTATTATTCAACGATAGTCGAAATTTATTACAAAGTTTGGTCACTAATAAGTAATAACTCCATAATCAAAGGATTGACACTATACTGGTACTAAAGGTTTTGCTTGGTTTTCAACGTAGAATCACGTGATGTAAATATTATCCGCCGTTTGTCCTAAGTAATCTAAGACTAACTTTTTTCTTACTTTGATGAAAACTTTTACACTCATTTATTTAGTAGGTAATTAAATAATTGTGACAATCTTCGACGCTCATTTTAAGCAAAAAACACCAAACAAAAGTAGCTTTCGCTATGTCCAGAACCTCCTGATTTATAAAAATTGGGCAAAAATTAGTTAGGTAGGTACCTTAGCACCTACCTAATATTTATTTACGGAACATGTACAATATTGGGGTCAAAAGAACCGAAAGAGTGTTTTTAGAGTTGTAGCCAGTGTTGGGTAGCATCCAGATAGATTTATCCAGATTTTGGAACAAGGTACTATTTTAGTATCTATTATCTGTATCTAGATACATTTATAAAAGCGGATCTTGTATCTGTATCTAATTGTAAATCGTATTAGGCAGTATATTTTTTATTAAACAGTAGAAGATCCAAAGATGCATTCAAGATTTATAATTTTAATTTCTTGTAGATATTTTTTTAATATTTTCATATTTTTATTTGTCTTAAATATTTAAGACATTTTTGGGCGTAACGTAATTCGTTTTACGGGAAACTCCCAAATACGGCTTAAGATAGGCAACAGTTTTGGATTTACAAACATTCCTAGATCCAGGGGGTAAGAAGCTTATTTTTAAGTGCACATTTAACGATTCCGGCAATAACAATCCCTGTTGATCTTCCGTGCTGCTTTGAATGATATGGTCTGATGTAATTACTGGTATTATTGTTTAGTTTAGAAAACTCAAATGTGTAAATGGCGTTGAAGTTGATTACAAGTTACAAAATTGCTGTATTCAATAGTACTAATAACTATTTACATGCATTTACTTCCATTGGAATTACTCACAAACGAATGGAGTTATTACAAAACTGCAAAGAGGGAGCGAATAAAGGCAAGACATCTTCATGAACCTTAAAAACAAACCATTATGTACATCATTTTCCGTCAAGGTATTCTAGCACAGTTGTTGTTGGTCAAAGATATATGTGTACTAAATTTGAAATCAATATCTCACATGTCCAATATATTAAATATAATTTCAAATAAATTGAAATTTTCAATACCTTGTATCTTGAAAACTAAAACCCTGAGCTGAGCATATATGTTCATATGAACTTTTCTCCATAAAATTGAATGAAGAATCACCTCTTTAATTATTTTAGATTACTTAGAAAACACCCTGTATATGTATGTATACAGAGTGTGTTAAAAATGGCAGATAATATTTACATCACGCGATTCTACGTTGATAACCAAACAAAAAACTTTAGTACCAATTTAGTGTTAACCCTTTAACTATGGAGTCATTAGTGACCAAACTTTGTAATTTATTTCGACTATCGTTGAAAAATACATTTAACTAGTATTCACAACTCATAGTCCAGCAAGTAAAATAAGTAATCAAATATAAATTTTACCATTTTGGTAATCAGTTTACTTACAATTTCGTATTTAACTTTACAAAATCTTTGCTGTTTGTAATTTTGGAAGTCGTTGCAACAATGCATTATAAGTTGGAGTAATTTTTGGATATTTAATATTAAAATTAAATAGATAGCTGCATGTATGAGAAATGGATTGTCATTAATGTCATTTTTGAAATTTGTAGATGTTTCAAAAGAGAGTAATTTTAAAGACGTCGGTACATCCTTTATTTATTTTTGGAATTACAATGTATTATCAAGGGTAATTAAATGCATGTATCCGCTTACGTTTAAGTTGGGTAGCGTTGCCAAATTAAAAAACTTTCAATTGCTAATAATTAAAAAACTCTTCGTCTAATACCAAATTGGTAAGTACTAGAATTTTTTGCTGGGTATTGAACGTAGAAGCGCTTGATGTAAATATTATCCACCATTTTTAATACACCCTGTATGTAACATATACACGATGTTTCAAAATGTAGTGCCAAAAATGTAGCTACCGTTCAAAACAAAAATTATCCGATATATAAGGAATTAAAAAAGTAGAAGTAAAATTTTGAAAAATTTATAAACCAAAGTCGGATCAAACGATTATGTTTAAATTTTTCTCATCGATAATGGCCCAGTGACGAAAACTCCGCCTTGGGTTGTGGTCGGCCTTTTGGACGAGGCTTGTACTTGCCTTACAGGACATTTCGCCGAAAGACCAAAACGCCGACTCGGTTTGCGGTCGGCGTTTTGGATAGGGCTCGTAGGTGCGTTCGTGAACACTTTGCCGAATTGCCAAAATGCCGAATCGATGTGCAGTCGGCGTTTTGGGCCAAATACAAATTTAGATTCGTAT
Organism: Limonius californicus; assembly: GCA_014611495.1. Lineage (NCBI taxonomy): Eukaryota > Metazoa > Arthropoda > Insecta > Coleoptera > Elateridae > Limonius > Limonius californicus. The sequence continues at coordinate 13,246 of JABXWE010024320.1, read as the reverse complement.
TCGGCTCCGACGCCAAGTTCACGAACGATGCGACGTCGTTCAGCGCCATTCGGCGTTTTGGTCATCAACACCATTCGGCGTTTTGGACACGGTCGGCGGAATGGGAGTCGGCGTTTTGGACGAAATATCGAGTCGGCATTTTGGGCAGTCCCCCTTCATAGCAAGCAAGTACATTTTCAATTTGGGTTTTATTGCTATGAACTTTTCTCTTATATTTTTTGCTCGCCATGGTCGTCAGAAATACATACAATAATATTACTTGATGTACATGGTTCATAGACTCTGTATATACAATGAACTAGTTAAAAACTCTCATTGCAACATACAATGTTTATAAATCATGTATACATTTGTGTTGTGTGTAAATATTATTCATTTCTGTGTAGTTTTTGAGTAAACATTTGTTTCCTCTTATTTCACATCATTAAAGGAAAGCTCGAATTCTATATTAAAATTTCACCTTTTCCTGTTCAAAAAACTATACTTAGTTTAGGGCAAGCCACACAATGATATTTTTAGAAATTAATGTTTATAGTATGAGTGTTTCCTATTTTGATGAAGTGTTTGAATAAACAAGTAAGAAACAATGGCCAGATAATTTGGTGCACCTTGTATATAATCATCTCGCATTAACAACATTTTAACTACGAAGCCATTGACATATTGATATAAAATGCTTCAACCATTAAAAATTAAGATTGCTCAAGTGCGGTGCTGCTTCCCCGATGTTTCATATTGTAAGAAAAATAATATTTTGACAGAATATTCCTAATAATATGTATACATAAAGTATTTATTTATGTAGAACCAAATAGCCTATGCCGACTAAAAATATAGCAGGTGCAAGAAATAAAAAATTGAACAGGTAAGAAGTGATAAATAAATCAAATATCTGATTACCTTCATTGCAACTTGACGATATAATTATAATAAAAAAAATATCCAATGTACAGGTAGAAAAAGAATGCATTTAATGCTATAGGAGGGATACGGTATCCTTTTATATGTACATACTTGTTAATATATGTATAATGGATATCTTTCTCACGAGAAACTGAATAATAATAATAAACTACTGCATTTTATAAAATTTCTGCATTTTAAATCATTTGCATTTCAAATATAAGCTAATATTTTAGTTGTTGAGCAGTTACAGGACATGTTTCAAACTTGTCACATTGATGAAAATTTTGGAAGGCTGATTGTTGGAAAAGTGTATTTCAGGGTATGTTTACTACATATATTAAATGTAAGGGAAATTTACTGTGGCAACTTACTTGTAGTACTGCTTGACTTATATTATGCAGAGATCGAGAAGAATAATTAAATCAAATAATCGTAGTTCTCAGAAATTCTTTAATTAACATATGTATTTGACAAACTTCTTGATATTACTATGAGCAGGTGCCGCTGTCTCATTTTAAACTATAAAATATACTCCTTATAATGACGCAAACGCTTCAGCTGCAGTAAGAAGAAGAAAGGGAAAATTCGTTTACTCAGATTTTAAAAAAACATTTCTAAATGTAGATCATACAACAACCTGCATGCTTAAATTTCTTATTTTTCCCATTCTTGTTCGAACATACTAAAATAAACTAAACAATAAAATGATCACATGTTAATAACTAATAACAACGTTTTAATAAGTTATGTGGTTTACACTATGTAACTATATTACATATAAATAATACTTTTTCTAAGAATTAAAAGTTTTACAAAGTGTAGCACACCCAGACAACAGATGTCCATTAGTTATACATGACTTTATTAAAATTGGTACTTCATATACAAATGTTTTGATACAAAATGTTGGTAGGTTTTTAAAGGCAGTTATAAGGCAAAGAATTTAATATGTTAAACGCGTTTTAAACCACATATTAACCATAATGCGTTATATTTGGCACCACCGTGTCCAGTATATTATAAAAAAATAGTGTGTGCTTTCATTACCTATTAATTTATATTTAGTTTGGACCATATTTCGAGAGAAGCAGTAAGAGGCAAAGTCGAATTTTCTAGAATTAGGTACAGAAAATTAGCTAAAAGTTTAATCAACTACTACATACAAATTAATGGCTACTTAATGTAAACACAAAAACAAAAATGAGTATGATTATTATTCTTAGGTCATACAATGATGAAACAACAAAAACAAATTTAAACTACTAGTATCACTAAAATTTCAAACACCGCGAATGGTCAAAGGGACTTACAAACTAATAAAAGTTACAGCACTTAATGGCACTTCTAAAATTTGAACTTACGTTGAATTAAACTTGATTTACAGAGGCAGACGCACATTTAACAGTGGAAACCGAAAGAGAATAACAATATAGACGAAATTCAAATTAAATAAGTACGTCGCTATTAACACAACAAAATATCAACTAATGATTTAATTTTCGTCACTCATCTACCATTATTTCAAAATGTACTGATCCCTTTCTCTGTTCAGGTGAACCACCAGAATACACTATGTTCTCTGCCCATGCACGACACTCGATATTGATGAGAACACCAGCTGCAACAAAAATACATACATATTAATATTACATATAATTAATTTAGAGTAATGGATGATGATGGAATAAATATGAAAATTCTACTTCCATTACAGTAACTAAAATGACGAAACTTTTGTTGGATTTCCCTAGTAATACAACGAACATGTGTATGTTTGTCACTTACATTCTATTTTGTATGGCACTATAAGAAAAAGAAAAAAGAAGAAGTGTGATTTTGCAGTTACAAATATTAACCAGAAAATAAAACAGTTATAAGAACCATTTTAGAGTTTAATGGTAGCCATTTTCGTTAAAATTAAAAGTGTTAATTATTACTGATTAATAAATACAATAGCTGAGATACTTTATTTTAATTAATATGTCATATATTTATCATATTCACATTTAGGTATTTAGGAATGTATATGAATATATTAAACACGTCCAATGTCCATACCACTGGAGAACTAGGTTTTTCCAAAGTTCTGGTGATGGAGTTGGTCATTCCTATGCTTTACCAAATCTCTTCTGTTCTCAGTCTATCTCACAAAGCTCTGCTTCGACCAGATCAACAAGTCTCTAAAGTAGGTAAATCATCTTTGTCTAGGAAGTACCTGCATCACTTTTCTGTACTGGTCATGTTTTCATTTTTCAAGGCAGGGATAATTTCTTTCACCACAAGGTGTTCATCTTCATCCAGCGGAAGTCTCATCAATTGTCCAACATTTACAACTTTCTCAAATGTGGGTGGAAATTTATTAAGTTTCAAACATGACATCTGTTTAAATGGGGAATTTTCAAAGTCAAACCATTTCTCCAAGTAAGCAACAGCTTTTCCATACACTTTTAGGGTTAATTTTTAAAATTTTCAACCTCTCCCTTTACTTTTTTAAGGACCACTGGCTTTGACATAAAAAACGTTCATTTAGTCTTCAAAAATTTTTTGAAATCAGCGATAACAGAGTCTATCTCTTCTTACAACTCTCATACACCTTCTCATGTAGGTAGTCCAACTCTACAGTTCTAAATTTGTCTCTAACGGATTTTTTTTAGTGACATTTCGGCTCCATACGTGCAAGCATTGAATATTTTAGTAAAATATTCAATGGTGCAAGCTATGAAAGAGATTGTTTTTGGTGTTCTGAATAAGATTTTCACTCCATACTACACTATGCCATTTTCCCCATTGCTGTTCTTGTGGATATATCCTTTTCAAATGTACTTTCCGAATTTATAGTGATTCCTAGGCATTTAAAAGTATTACGGGATTTATTGCTTTGTTGGATATAATGAATGTAGGCTATAATGAACAGTTTTTGGTGGCCAGTAGTAGTTCATTATATCATATGCTTTGTCAAGATCCATAAATGTCATGTATGTATACTAATTTTTCTATGTTCTTCTCTACTATCTACTGCTCACTAATACTAATTTCTTCTTCTTCTATTTTACTTTTGACGATACTGGGGAACAGTCTATGAGTGGTATAATATTTATTTCTCTATTATTATTACGTCTCCTTTTCTGAAGATTGAACTAATACATGATTTACTCCACTCTGAAGAAATATCCTTCTTCTAGTTTGTTAAGTATTTTTGTTATGCATTTTATCATTTTTTCCTCCACATCTAAAAAGTTCTACTCGTACGCCGTTTTATATACAATTATTTTTTTTTATTATTATTCATATTTTCCGTGTGTCCAAGGTTCAATAAATAAATTTTGTGGTATACATAGGTATTATCAGAAATTAAAGTTTACCAATATATCTCCAATATAATTTTAAATAGCAGGAGTTAAAAGTATACTGCAGGTATTTTTTCATAATTAAAAATCTTAAGTATTCATAATTTCTATACAAACACGGTTTGAGAAATTTATATATTTAATAAATAACTTTTAATAAGAAACATTAAATACGTCCCATAAATACAGTTAAATAAATATTTTAAATATGTTCAGTTCATATATATGTGCCCTTGCCGTACCTAAGACAATATTACTTAAAAAAAACTGCTCCCGAAAATAGATATGTAAACGGTATCAATTCAAGCTTTTACAATGGCTGCCATTAACAGGTAAAAGTAGCTCTTGCACAATATAATTATACTTACTATTTATATACTTTGTAATCAAACAATATCGAAATAATATATCTCTTTTACTGATTGAAAATGCATTAAAACATGAAACTAATTGTATTCTTATTGTCTGCTTAATGTGATATGTAATTCTCGATAAATTATTTGTATCCCAAGTGCACAATCAATAAATGTTGTATGGCTTCATTCTAGTGAAATAAAAGGTTTTAGATGGAGCAGCAACACTTTTTGTGCTGACCACGTTTTCAATTATTTTATTTCTACTGAAAGTATATTGGGTGCCAATTACAACTTGTCGCCCTTTAGTAACTTATTCATTTTTAGGGTTTACAGTAGGATGGAGGGAGTTTTGGTATTTTTGTTTAAATTATAATTTTGTTTAATTGATGGATAGGAAAGAAATTTAAAAAAGTATAATACATGTTTTAAAAAATCACGCTTAACCAAAATATTTCACCTTTAGTTTGACACATGTAAACATGCAACTCAATACAAATCTTGTGTGTAACCCTACAGAAAACGTCTACTGGATTTATTTAGCCTGATGTTGGTGGCCATGGAATAGAGCAAGAAATTTTTATCTGCTTATTGCAAAAGGTATTAGTTAAATATTCTCTCACAAAAATGAACATTATGTGCAGGTTCACCATCCCGCTGAAAATAACAAATTTAATATAATTATTTAACCAGGCTTACATGAATAAAAAATAAACAAGGGCAGACGCAAAACGGTAGGTCTAAGGTAACAGAAATATGGAGAAAGCATTTCCAAAATCTCTCATATAAGGAAGAATAGATAAAAGTGAACAAAAGAAGGCACAAGAAGAAGCAACTGAAGTGGCAATATAACAACCGGAATATAACGAAGTAAAACAAATTATATGGAAAATAAGAAAAGGTAAACCCTTGGAATGGACGTGATACGTACATAAAAGAATATTCGAGATTATTAACGAAACATGGAAAACCAAGGTAATGCATGACGAGTGGAAATACGAAGTAATTATTCCAATACTGAATAAAAGCAATCTGGAGCTACGCAAGAACTACATCTTATTAAGATCCTTTCATCAGTAGTAGCGCAACGCCGAATAAAGTACACAGCACAAGTAAATGGCCAATATCAATGTACGTTTCAACTTGGTAGATCGCCTGTGGGCGCAATACACATAGTATTCATAGATTTTCAAGCAAAGTTCGATAAAATTATGAGAATAAATTGAAGACATGAAAGAACTAAACGTCCCACAGAAAATAGTAAAGTTGACGCAAATGACACTGAATAGATTAGAAGCAACAGTTAAAGTTGGAAATGAAGAAATCGCAATTTTACAAACGAATATAGGAGTATGCAGGGGAGATCATCTGTCCTATTCAATATACATAGTTGTAGAATGCATATTGAGGAAAAATTATGAAGGCACAATAAAGAATAAGGAGGTGCAACTACTAGCATATACGGACGACTTGAATCAGCATCGCAAGAATAAGAAAAAAAAACTAATAGAAACTGTGAGGTAGGACAAGAAATAGAAGGAAAGGATATCATAAGGGAAATAAAAGCAAAAAGAATAAGATGGTGGGGACATATAATGGGGGTGGGAAAGAAAACAGTGATGAAGAATATATCGGAAAGGAACAAAGACTTACAAGACCAAGAGGAAAACCGAAAACCAAAAAAGGACGAGATGATAGAAAATCTGGAAAGAACAGGGTAAAAAGAATGAAGAAAATGAAAAATGGGAAAGGATTGAGAGAAACTAAAGAAGAAAACAAAATATAGAGGAGCGATTCACCCAAACGCAATGAGCCCAAAATGAGGCAACCATTCCCATGGGAATTATATCTGATATATTTCTTTAAATGAAAATTTATTTTTTTACAATAATTAAAGAAATGGGATTTTCAAGTTCGAACCCAAAAATGGCCACAGTTTTCCTTTACACTGGAAGTATAGTTAAAATAGATTTTGAGATTCGACATGGCCGTAAAAATATAGATTTCAAAAATAGTAGTTACCTTTGTGGGGCAAGTTATAAATATCACTCTGTATGTTTTTATTCATTTTAACGATGTATTTTAACAACCGTAAGAATAGAGGTAGGCTTGTTTGAGCTTCTTGTTTTACTAACGGTAAAAATAGGTGGAAAATGCTGATCAATAAAATTTCACTTTCTTAAGAAGTCCGCGTGTTACTGGTTTATACCGCCACAGACTAGTAAAAAAAAAGTTAATACTTAGCTATTTCGAACTTTTGTTTCGGCTGGACATTATGCTTGTTAAATATTCGAATGGAATACACATAGCGTACTAAAAAAATATAGACAAGAGAACAAAAGCTACTTTTGTGGTTACACATATCGTTTTATCCATTTCTTCTAATTTTATTAAGCTGCACTCAGTTTTGCTAAATGGCAGTTAATTATCTAGTCTACTTCTAAAAATTTTAACAACCATATATGTGTCGTCTGAAATTTAATACTGTGTTTTTATGTTAATATCACCTTCAGTTTCATACATTTCCAGCAAGTAATTGTGATTATTATCCTACAACATACATTATATCTGTCTGGATTAAATAATGCAAAAGTAAATTACAGAGCAGACATATATGGTTTTCGCAGCTGCACGCACTATCTGAAAAAAAAATAAACCCAAGGAAAATCAATTGTTTGGTATATAAATAAATAGTAGTATGTACGTGATTACTGGTTACCTAAAATTACGAATTTACTTTGTATGTGTAGGTGCGTAATATTTCTGAAAATCGAATTTTGAAGATTTTCTACTTCTGTTTTGAATTCCCAAACATTATACAAACAGTATACAATAAGCAGAAACAATATTATGTTAAAAACATCTACAGTCTACTTCAAATTATACCGTTTGTTATTCGTTTTAAAAAGGTACTTGTAGAACAAGAATTTACAAGCTTCTTTACTTCTAACTCGGTTTAAAGCACCGACCGCATTCAGGTAAATTTACGTATTGTGAAGAGGCTGAGGTTACCTAGGGGTTGCGACTCGAGCAAGAGGCTTAAATTCTCTATTTTAATTCATCATTTCAGATTTCCCTGTTTAGTTGAACTATTCCTATTTATGTTAAACCTAGTAAATTATGTATCAAAATTAGCTTGCATGAGTAATAAGTTACTTTTCACAGATTAGACTGGATTGTCTGCCTTAATGACATAATTTTTAAACTTAAGAAGTAAACAGCGGAAAGCAGTTGTTGATGAACTTATGTGCGAGATAGATATTTATTTATACTTTAACTAAAAATGTGGACACCGTGGACTGATAGTGAACATTTAATTCGGCGATAAATATACCAAATGTACCGGAAAAACTGCTTGCTTACGGTAAAATTGTTAAATCAACGATTGAATGAAGATTATACTGCAGTAGAGTGTAAAGCACATTGCTAGGAATTATTAAAGGTATGGAATTTAAACAAAACTACAAGCAAGCATCAAGTTATTATGGAATCAAACAGATTACAAGCATGGCATAGCGAGTATCATCAAAACATATCGCAAAGAAAATAGAAATATATGTTACTTAGGCGAAACTTATTACGACTCCCACAGTATTGAACAGAAAAGTTACCCGACAGGCAATTCCAGTCAGTGTAAATCTGTAAAATAGATATGCCAGAAAAATATAGGTATGCATTTTATAATTATAATTCTACGTGGTAATTTTATAATTTTTAAAAAGTGTAAATAAATATTTATAACTAAATAAAATGGATATTTGAAAATGCTGCATTTTTAAATGAAATTCCTAGCGGGGTCTGTTATTTTACCGGCATTTACAACTTCGTTAAATGTTAACCAGGAATTACTAGGCACCCTTTGGTGAGGCAATAACTTGAAGAAAACTATAAAACATATTATACTGTATGTAGCTAGATATTGTCATGCGAATGAAAAACGCGTTAACCAATTTTAACCTATATTAGCAACAGATGGAAAATTTCAAGATGCTTAAAGATATTTTTGGAGTTCTATTTTAAACCTCGCCACATTCACGTTAACACTACAAGTTAAAACATAACAAAATCGTTGGTTGGCGATTAAAGGGAGATGATTTAAAACATGCGTAACGAATATTTCAATTTACAAATAATGTATGAATGTATGTTAATTTAAATTAAAATCAATAACTTACCTTGTGGGCTGTTTATCTGGACTGCAACAAATGGACTTAAATATTCACCTTTCTTATGCTGGAAAGGATAAAAATAGGCAGGCAAACCTTTAGTTGGATAATAATAGAATTGTTTTGCATGGTCTTTATCCGCTGCATGTTCACCCATACAGGTTACCCAAACTTGATCACCCTGAAAGAAAAATGTGCATACAGAATTCCACATTGTTTAATGATGATATGATTTCATAAATGACAATTATATTGCCAACATATTTTTATATGTATATGTATTTGTTTAATCTATCAGGTACTAAGCCTAAGCAACAATGAATGAGTCTACCCACCACTTTTAGGTATTTCGCCGAACCCAGTTTTACATTTCTGCTTTACAATGCTTAATGGTTCTCATTAATTGAACCACCTCTAACTTTTTTGGCGTAGCCCACATTAGTAAGAAATATATTTTTTATTGCAACCCACGATACACTTACATATATAGGCTGTTCATTAGAAGATGGTCCATCTGTAGTAAGCTGTGAGCCAAATATAGGTATCCTTCATTTAACGCGGTGCTTTTACACCGCGGTTGCGCTCTAACAGGATTGCAAACCTCTCACAACACGGTGCATATTCGCCCAACACGGTATCGGGAACGTCTCAAGTATAGAGTGAAAAAACAATTGAAAGTTTATACATTTATTTGATAATTCCGGCATAAATATAGATTATGTAATATTTTTAACAAATATGGAGATAATGCGCGCAATCTGCAATTATCTAAGATGATTTTCCGCCGATACACTATATAACATTTTTGATAGGTTTTGGAATGTAACCCACAATTATGCATTAGTTGCGCATGACATGGTTTGTTTCGCATAACACGAGATTTTCTTAACAACCGTGTTATATGAAGATACATGTATTTAAGGAAGGATTATAAACTGTGTATTAAATCCAAACTTATTTAGCGAGTTTTGACTGGCACATCCATGTCAGGCCTTTCAAAAAGCTATGTTTGGACTCGAAGAACATTGAAATCGATAAATTGGTTTTCTAGAAATTTTTTTACTTTATCCCTTTACCAGCCGTGTCTCCCTTTATTAGTATTTTGACAACAAAAAAAAAACTTTCGCGTTTATTGCGGCCCCAGAATAAATTTGTTGTTTGATTTTTAAAATGGTATGTTTTAAGAATTGTCTTCCAAATATAAACCACTCCATTGTAGCTATTACATTAATTTACTTCAAAAACGGTTCATGCTTCCGCCTAATAATGGGTTGCAGTTTGAAATACACTGGAAATATGGAATATTAGTTATGAAGCCTTCAGACAAGTTTCCGTAAAATAGTTCATACAAATTGTGTATTATTTTTTTGTCAAATTTCCTAGCATTTTTCTTTTAATGGCTATAGGTCAGCTACGTTATCGTTATTTACAAACGAACTAACTTAAGACGAGGTTGGATACAATGAGATCGTCGATATAACGAGCATATACGAAATAAATGTTTGGATTTGTACTGATTACTATATTGTATTTCCCGCTTATAGTGATCGCCCGACCAGGAAACAGCAACCGAAGATTAAAATATTTTCCCACATATTTAGGATTTAAAGTAAAAAAAAACTGAAGATCGATAGGCTATTAACAAACGTTAAAATACTATACATAATTAGTAGGTATTTATATGTAATCTATGTATGCCTTCTCTTTTTTATGGTAGATAATGTTATTTTTACGATAATCGGATGTTTTTGGGTCCGATAATAAAAATGGTTTTATTTAATTGCCGTAAAATTATTTTGCAAGTTTCCCAGATACACGTTTAATTCATACAGTGAGGGTATTTTTCAGTCTGTACAGTCCTGTTGAAACACAGTTGGACTGGGGATTTTCTGTTACTATATTTTTGCCTTTATTCCCTGCTGAATATCGGCATTTTCTTCGGCATCGTCACGTGGTTCTCCTCAATGCTAGGGTATAAACACAAAGGACCTATAGCTAATGGTTGTCAACCGGACTAGGGAATGTGTATGGTGGGTTGCAGCATAAGATTAATATATGCTGCATGGTAATGCTGGGAGAATCGAACCAAACCCATAATCAACGTTTAGCTCTGATAACGAGTGCTCTGTCAACCGAGCTGCACTTACTGCATGTTAATTAAGAAGTTGAAACGTTATTATAAATTATTTAAACATATTTATTAGTTAATTATATTGACGAAAAGCAATACAAATAATGACGTTGAAATTTGTATTAAATACTAAAAACTATGAAAGAAAAATCAAAATCCACAAATAGGTGGAAAAAAGTTGGACCCCTAAAGAATAATATCAATATTAACAACGTTGACAAAAAATATATTACTCCTATATTTTTACCACACCATGGCCATTATTTACCACGTCCCATTTATTTTGAACCATTATTGTTTGACGAGTCGTAAAAAAGGCAACATTCAGAATTAATGTAATAAAATTAATGTGGGTACTTACCCTTCCACTCTCAATATCAAGGTTTATATTGTCTTTTAATTCCTTGCTCATTTCGTCAGGTAATTTTTCATAGGTATTATAAGTTTTCGGGATCCAATCGAATATCTGCAACATGTGTTTAATTAATATACTGGCGTTGTAATTTCTTTAATTATCGGTACCTTATTAAGTTTGAGAAATATACAGGGTGAACTGGTATTATATCCATAATAGGGGCCACTGCAATTGCCTAATTCTTTATAGAGCACAGGGCATGCTTTAGTATCATTTCGTGTCTGGTTAAAATCACATGATGGCGCCAACTTTGATTGTCGTCCGGGACTAGTTAAATTATATTCTACAAAATATGAAATTTGGATAAAATAAACAAGAGATTGGTTATAAAGTATAAAGAGACCTTCTATACACACCTTCTAAGAATTTGTCGAGCAATTTAATATATTTTTCCTGAGTCGTCTTGTTACTTTTGCTGTACCATATAAGGGCACCTTCCTCGGTATCAGCTATTGGTCGAAATCCTAAACCTGGGTTGGTTCCTATTAAACTTCTCTCAGCGGTGTATGTTGGTTTGTTTTCATCTAATGTTGAATACAATCCTGCCATGGAAATTGAAAACAGAGCTGCCAATACTATGTAAAATATTAGGTAGAAGATCAGGATTTGAACTGCAATGAAAAGAAACAAATATTAGCTACAATTATTTTGACTGATTAACTTACTGAGTCAACAAAGCTGTTGAATGTACTTCTAAATATAGCAGAATAATCCCATAAAAGTATTTCTTTAGAAACTAGATTGATAAACTTATAAACGTATTCATATCATTCATAAAAGTTCTTTAAAAATGTTTTCATCACTATAATTTTGCTTAATAGACGCCAATGGGCTACACCGTTCGACTTGATTAAATTTCCGCTTGCAATTTCATTACGACCGCATACTCAGCTTCCGTTTCAGAATTTCCCGAGCATTCCACAACATACAAAAATTATGTTAATGCCGGAATTTTTGATGGAGGTTATTAAATACTACACTGTGCAGGAATTAGAATAAATTGTTACTTCGTAATTTGAAGGTAATTTGTACCAGTTAATTGAAAAAAACTACTTTAAAATTAACAACGTGTTTCAAATTAAACATTTAAATAGTAAAACGTCACCGTTTTTCGTCTAATTTCAACATGAGTATTGGAAAGTATAATAGTAGTAAATTTAGTGATAACCCTAACGAATTCAAACAAGATAAATTTTTAAGCAAGACGTAGATATTCAGCAATACCCACGTAAGGTTAAGTACATCAACGTCAAGTTTGTCTATTTTATACATTGAAAGAAAGTGATAGGGGAAATTAACGTCCAGAAGTAGTTTAGGGGCATTATTTTTAAATTTCTATTTTCTCAGATGTTACCTTTTTGTTCTCGTATTACATACAGCTCGACTCGATTATAGAGCTATAGACTAATAGCATAGATGCTCCCCGAGACGCCAGGGTGGCAGTGTATTAGCGTAGGTTTTCGGTCACCCATCCAAGTGGTGACCGCGCGAATCGTTGCTTAACTTTGAGTACTGTTTGACCAGTATTCGCGCTTGTTCGTCACGCTGTTCCCTCATATTTAAAATTCTTCTTTTTCCCGGTTATTGCCTTAAACGAGCAAATATTTATAGTCCTAAAAGGTAGAGCTTACGTCTTTCTGAATGGCGAAATAACGCGCAGGCCAGGCGGACACTTTTCACTGGTAACTCGCCTCTGTTCTTCGGTAGAACGAGTTCGTAATCGGATTACGCTCCCCCGCTCCATCTACTTAGGCCATTACGCAACCAAGCCTTTCGCCATTCAGAAAGACATAAGCTCTACCTTTTAGGACTATAAATATTTGCTCGTTTAAGGCAATAACCGGGAAAAAGAAGAATTTTAAATATGAGGGAACAGCGTGACGAACAAGCGCGAACACTGGCAAACAGTACTCAAAGTTAAGCAACGA
>JABXWE010024319.1:0-22529 GCA_014611495.1 Limonius californicus | reverse complement strand
TTTAATCAATAAATATATTCAATTTATAGCGAGTTTTATATATTAAGTTCAGCTACTTAAATTACAAACTTAACTAGGGTGTATTGTTTAATTAGTTTCTGAAAATGTTATGTACTTGTTCATTATCCTTTGATAATCATCTAACTCGTAAAATTTGAAGCACTTACTTAAAATAGTTATCTCCCAATTATATAAATAATTGAATTTTAGTAATTTATTGATACACGACGGTTCAACACAGATTTATTTGATAGATAACACAATCAAATACAGAAGTTATGAAGAAATTTAACTTAATTTAGACATTGCTTCGTTTTTCTACTTTTAAGCGGTATTTTGCACAATCGAACAACACCATACAAAGGGGGTGGAGTTTGGTTTCCATGCATCTTGGCTGAAATTATAGTAACCTATCTGAAGGATATTACAGGATCTGGTGCTGTAAGTGTGATTATCATTTACAAGAGGGAAGTTCTTAGGGTTCTTTCTTACATACAGGACGCATTTTTGTATAAATATGGATGTTAACGTTAGTATACGATTATTATGAAAAATTAGTCGGCAATGTTCTCGTGGTGAGAGGTCGAACATCATTAGAATTATTCTTTTTTGAAGTATAAACACTCTACCAACGTCTACGGAAATAAAAACAAACAATTCCTTGATTGAGGAGCACTGCAAATAACGCATTTTCGCACCATTTTAGATTAAAATTAAAAATTTCAATAACACAAAACGTTTCCACATTTGCAGGTTATGCGCTGTTCTTGTAACTTTTCTCACTGACAGTTTAATTTGTGTAATTCTCGCCATACGTCAACAGCAACTGAGCGAGCGCTAATATTGAAAAGGGTACAAGTGAAACAACATTATTGGATGTCATGCAACGGCAAAACAGACAGATAAAAAAAAGTTTGTTGGGATCCTTACAACAGTAACGTACCTAGTTTCTTATGGAGTAGTATTATCCATGTAAATGTGTATGATCTAAGGCTTTTAGCATTTTTCACAAAACTGTTTAGAACTTATAAAATCGCGAATGCGTTGAAATATAATTAAAGTGACAGATCGTATTCTTAACTGTCATTTAAACTCCTTAAATACTGTAGACGTATCCAGGATTTATTTAGATTCTGCCCAACTTTTCTTTAACCTAACCGGCCTCATACCTTTTACCGTTTCTGAGATACCACGGCGAGCATCAAAAAAATCACCAACTATATCTATAATTTCAGTGTTTACCGAGTGTTCTGAATTATATGAGAAAATAGCCTAACATTACTCAAAACAAGTAAAAGTTATTGAAAAACTTTGCTATAGCATTACAACATGGCATACAACCATTCAAAATTATAATATTTATGTCTCATATAAAATTGAATTGAATAGATTCACATTTACCATTTTCAAGCAGATACTAGTTATACTTCGGCGGACAAAGGATTTAATGGTAAAATTTGTAATTAAACTCCTGAAAACAGTATTACGTTGCTTTTTAGTTGAGTGAATATTACTCGAAAACAATTACTCAAACAGAAAATTGTTTACAAGCAATATACTGAATAGCGATTCCTTGAGAGAAGTTGATCAAAACATCTCAAACATATATTTTAAACATTCGTAAATGAAATGATTTCAGCTGAATTCTACCCACTCATATCTTACACACAGAATGCACAGAATTATATTTTTATCTAGCTTTGAACTTCCCATATAATGTCACAAACGTCGCGGGTATGTAGAAAAATGCGGGTGCTATTCGTTAAATACCTGCATTTCAGTTTTGTTTTGTTTGTTTTTTGATTACTAAACAGTACATGCATGTGTGTATGAATACAGCAGTTTTCCTTCTTTTTTTAAGTTTGTAGTTTCGCCTAATTATTTTTCCGGAAATTGTTTGAGAACGGTTGTTTACAAACAAATCTTGGGATTCAGTATTAGGTGTTCGTATTTTAAAATTTGAAACACTGATTCTAGCATTGCTGCTAGCAGAAAGGAACACCACTAAATTCTCCGTGTAAAACAAGTAAAATATGTAAAGTACCATAGGCCCTCTTTATACAAATTTAAACGTCGAAAGTATTCAACAAAATATCCTTACATCTCCAATAAAAGGAAGGTAATAACTTTACCTGAATAATTACTTTATGTGGGAACATCGTTAAACATTTTTCGCTTACAAATCAAAATTTACACATGCAACACAAGTTTGCGTCAAGGAGCAAACGGTTAGTGTATATGATTTCCTCTTTGTGAATAAACTAAATATAAACTGAAATAACTATTTCGAATGTAAACGACAAAGTTGGACCTTTATTTTCTTTACTAATTTTTGTAATAAATTAATAATCCTTAGAACAAAATAAAGTAAACCGATTCTAGAAGCTGTATTACGGAACCACCTCCTGGGAATGACACTTTTACAAGAAAACATTCTGTGGTATACCGCAAAAGTTCTTGTTAGTTATATAGAAAAATTTATATGTGCATTGAAATAAAAAATATATGTACTAAAGCTATATTACTGTTTGATTGCTACGCTACTTATGCTAGCTAAAGACAGTGATGCATATGAAAAAAAAACCGGTAATTATATATTGAATTTTTTATGGAAATCAATAATAATGATTGTATTGTTTAAAAACATTTATAATGTAGTATGCAAATGTGGATGGATCATTGTATTGATCGCATAGAATATGCATGCATCAGAAACCGTCGACTAAACGCGAATTTCATGAAGTGCGGTTTGTTGAAATAAAAGCCCTGTTAGAGAGTTAGAGTAGTTAGCATTAATTATTTATAGACTTTATTTGGAAACACGCCGAATCCAACATCACTTCTGATTACTTACCTTTTTCTCATCAATTTTCTTCAGACACCCTAAGGCATTGTTCGAAATAGTACTGAAGTAATTAGGAGTCTGACATTTACCAGGGTTTCATACAGGTGACATTTTCTGTACAGTAGATTCGCAATATTTTTTAGTAATTAGGTTAACAAGCCTGGTCGAATGTATCTGAAGGAAATATGTTTTAGCCGAGCGGTTTCTTCTGTATTCGACGGAAGAACAATACTATAACATCATTTCAGTTCATATTAAGAGTTAATTTATAAAATATTTTTTTCTCTGTAAATATATCTTATAGTTTGTGGACCTCTATTTAAAGTTGTAATAAAACTAGATTTCATATAAATAATGTTCTTGTTTTCGTTAGTAAAATATAATTTAGTATAAATATGTTTATTCAGACTACGTAGCTCAATAATTATGTTACTTCGTTACTATCTTATCATTTTGTTTACAACTTAAAATAGCAATTCCTTTGCAATATACGGGTTGTTTTTTAATTCAGGACAAATTGATATGCCGAGTTATTAATTCTAGAATAATGGAGCGGAAAGTTGGACGCCTACAAAAGGAGCTGCTTTTGAAATGTGAACTAACCCTAGAATACTGAGGATCTCATAGGTCGATAGAGTATCAAACGTGAAACTACTGTAACATTAGGGAAAAATTCCAATAATTTTAAAAACCATTACGAAAATAAAATTGGTATAGCTAGGGTATATAACGGAAGGAAAAATCCAGGCCAATAGAAGTGTAGCACAAAGAAGAACATTTTATTTACGGAATTTATGGCAATGGTATGGGACAACTACTGTGGAACTGTTCCGAGCAGCATTTTCTAAAGTACAGATTGCTATAATGATCATCAACCTCTGATAGGAGTGCCAATTCAAGAAGAATTAGAGAGAACATGTTCCTATAAGTTTGGAATAAAACGCTTCTATTTCATTTTATCTTTAAAGAAACTATGGACAGCTGAAGTTTAACACAAGCGATATAAATAGTATTTGAAAGAGGGAGTGTAATGATTGAATGATATTTCAAATTCACATATTTCATTTATTATTAAGTAGGAACACAATAGTAATATGGTTTTTCAAAATGAAATTGTATACAATCGTAAGAAATATACGTCCACGACATGGAAGGCATACATGTTAAGCAAACTTAAAGAAGAATTGGAAAATGGGGTTTCAAAATTAACTAAACTAACTAACAAAAAACAGAGCACAAGTGCGTGGGAAGCGCGGTACAAAATTTAAGAGTAAACGACGAGGAAATTAAATATTGTTACACTTTTAAATATTTAGGAATGACTATAACCTTGGCAGGTAACATGTGAAACGGATATGTGCACAAGAGCAGCTATGGCTAAAAATGGTGACAAATACTCTACATGGTCTAATATAGATTGAAAATATCGATCAGAATACTAAAAAAACATCCGCTTCATAGCTTGGTTTAAAACATTGTACATCATAAAACTGAAATATGGCCAATAACAAAATCTAATAGAAACAAAATTAGAACCGAAGAGTTGGATTACATGGAGGAGTGTCTGAGAGTCACAAGAAACGATAAACTCATAAAATAGGAGATTTGGAAGAAAAATGGAAATAACCAATTCAATCAACATAATTTAGGAAAACCACACCGTCCAGTGGTACGGGCATGTGTAACGTATGTTAGGAAACATATGGTCTAAGAAAATAACCGAATGGCATCCAAGAGGCAAAATGAGAGTTCGACTAACATTATACAGAGAAGCCTATATAAATAATACAATGACAGAAAAAGGTTTGAAGAAAGGAAAGAAAGTCAACGTAGATTCATTCCCCACACGGTGGCGGGCCGCTATAGGGTTCAGTCGGGTCCGCACCGGAACCCTAAATCCATCTTCAGCCAGTAACGGGAATGGAAGGATGGGGAAGAATAGGAAATATGGATAATGGAAATTCGTAGATGTTACTGTCCAAGCATTTACTTAAATGACCCAGAAAAATAACGAAAAACCTGAGTCAGCGCGGACGGCCCGGGCGTTCGAACCCCAGACCTCCCGAATGATGGGTAAATGCTCTAGTGTTCAGCCACCTTCCTCGGTAAAAAGTTTGAAGTTAAAAGACTGGGAGAATAGGGATTCATGGAAACATAAGATGGCAAACCCGAAAAGGTAATAACCAAAGAAAAAAGAAGAGAAATATCCGTGCACCATCAAAAATACTGCCATTTCCACTCAGAAGTCGGCCAAATATTATAGTTGTTTAAAGCGAAAACGGCTCACTATCGAACTAGCTGAAAACTACAGGGTGTTCTTTCTCTACTTTTTATAGTCATAGGCATGAAATCTCGCATGTATATTAAAGGTGGTTGGCTCGTCCGCTAGCATGGAATTTGTAAATTTTAAGAGTATGACATTTATTTAACATCATCATCATCATTATCATGATCCTCGTTTGTACCGCTTGCGCAGGTTCGAGGCGGTGTGAGGCAAAGCTAAGCTAGTTTGTGCTATGCACAAATGAAATGAAAACAATGTCGTTTTCGCTTAAAATCTTTTATTCGGTAGTTTCTAAATACTCGCCGCATAAACCCAATTACTGCTACGTGCACATATTTTTTACGGAAGTAACAACAACTGAGCAAATCGACATACCCTGTATATTTTACAGACTGATGTAGGATTTATTTGTTTACGTTTAATAGTTCTTTATATCAATTACATAATTATTATATAACTACATTATTAATTTATATTTATACGATTGTTTAAAAACTATTAAAGAGCGATATATTTTGTAATGTATTCGTTACATCTTAAAAAACATTATTTTCTCAATACAATGACTATATTTTTTGTGCTGTATGAAAAACTTAAATTATTTCACAATTTATTTATTGCAGTAAATTAATTTTCTATAAAAATTTTATAATTTAGTTTGATATTCCAATTCCATAGAAAATATCAATAGTAACTTTATTACAATTATTACATATAAAGGTAATATTTACAACATAATTAATATGCAATAACAACACAGTGTGTTTAGATTGAATTATAATTACAGTTTGGAAGCTTCATTTCCAGCTGAAAACATTTAAAGTAAAACGAAAATCCGTAGTACCACCCACCTTAATAAATCGCTGAC
The DNA here is from genome assembly GCA_014611495.1 of Limonius californicus. NCBI lineage: Eukaryota > Metazoa > Arthropoda > Insecta > Coleoptera > Elateridae > Limonius > Limonius californicus. The sequence continues at coordinate 16,532 of JABXWE010024319.1, read as the reverse complement.
GTGGAAGTAACGGCGCTTTAGATGTATTTATCACTTGCTTTTTCATCTTATTTTCAGCTGCAGATAGAACCAAATCATTTGGCTGTGTGTCGACTACATAAAATAAAACATGAAATTATACCGTTTTTCCCTTTGCCAAATCGTTATCTTCCCTGAATACGCGTGCCAAGAGTTTTAACTGCTACATTTCCAGAAGTGCTAATGAAATTTATCCCGCGTTTCGCACCTTTACATACAAATTGGTTTATTAGCCTCTTTGATAATACAGATCCTGTGAAATAATAAGAAACAGAAACGGCTCATCAAGGCTTTACACAAATAGCATGTAGGACGTTGTGGGCCAAATGCGTTCCTTTAAGGGAACTCGAGCGGAAACCGAGCTACATTCATTTTATGCAGATGCTCTTAGAAAATAAAACAACGGTAAGAGTAAAAAACTATTTATTTTTGCACTCCACACAATTGCGAAATACAAAATGGTACGTTTTATACAATTAAATGTTATAGGAATTGGGAAGTGGTGTTATTACAGCTACTCATATTCTACATACTTTTTAATATAATTAAAAATTAACAAAACATCAACCTATGTATACCTTCTAAAGGATGAGGCGTAAGCATTTCTACAAGATCCTTCTACATATTTTGCGGTTTCAGTTTCATTACACTTATTACACGAGTAGATTTATAAATACCTGAACGGACTTATGGACAATTTTGTGTACCCACCTTGTTACAATCTATTTATCATCTAAAATGCACTGGGTGTTTAATTTTGACACGAAAAGGGTATCGTCGAATATATAATGCCAGTTAAAAGCAGATATATCCGCTTCCACACGCAAGATTAACAGAAAAGTAGGATGGTCAATGTGTTAAATAAGAAGCACTATCCTTAGGAAATGAACTATCTGTCTTGAAATATTGCACGCATTATACGTCTCTAATGGATAGCTTGCTCTAATTTAACATTTTAGTTTGAAAGGGTTAATATAAGCACATTATAAGATATGTTTTACTGAAGGTTTAAATACTAGCCTGATTACGTAAATAACTAGGTGTCACATCCACCTAGATAAAAATTGAAATAATTTTGCAATTACTTTGGAAAAGTTAAAAGATGCAAGATAAACTTCTTTAATGTTATTTTCTACTTAATTAATTTTCAAATCAACAGTGTAAATGGAAAAACTTTTCCGTTTGCTTTTAAGTAATGACAGTCTCAAGCACCTTGATATGCGCCATAAAGTACTTTTGAATTTCCATTTATTAGTTACTGCTGTAATAAATTTATAATTAATAGATATTTCAACTTCTACAAATTAATTAGGTACTGACAACTTTAACATATGCAGGATAATAGGGTGAACTTTTATTATAATATTACAATATAACAATGAATTCTGAAATTCGCCTGCGGTAGCAACTCAATACCTAGTTATTTGTTAAATTTGTTGTTCGTATTATTTTTCCGTATTTGTTTCTGTGCTTGCAATATCTATGACCTGTAAAGATCCAGTAGAGAAGTTAATATACTGAATTAAATGCTAAAAGATATATGTAGCTAAAGTACAATTCCGACCTGGAACAGCGGAAAATATTTAATATTAATATTTTCATAGATGTAGCAGTATAGAAACGACTAAATTGAAATTCTGTCAAGGGCAACCTTTCAATGTGGGTGAAACCCTATGGAGTACGAAATGAGGTGAAGTCACAAACATCTCGTCCACTGGAGAATGCTTATTGATGTGTGTACAAAACGTCGATACCTATTTTACATTTTGAAATCGCTGATCTAACGCTACAATACAAGAAAATTCCATTAATTATTGTGAAACAAACCCGAAGTTAACTCATATTTTATTTCAAATTAAATCTGATGGGTATTTCATATTCTTTAAGTCTGTCAGTTTATTACAAGTATCATCTTAAATAATTTAGATTTATACTGAAAATTCGTACAGCAGTATTCTTCTGAAATTATAATTGTTTTTTCAGAAAGTTTAATTTTTATATCAGTATAAAGTGTTTTTCGAGTAATTATTGTACAGGTATATTTTTGATTGACGTAATGTGTTCAGATAGTATAGTAACTACATGACAGGCGTAGAAAGTTTATTCCAGAGTATTCAGGCTGTTGTTCATTTATGTTTAAAGCCTTTTGTCATCCTATCAAGCACAACATAAATAATTCTAGGAATGTTATTTTACTTAAAAGAATTAAAATAATTATTCTAACCTAACTTAATATATATTAAGTCTCTATGTTTACATCTACTTTTTCATACAGGAGTATGCGTCAGTCACAGAAGGCTAATCTATATTTTAGTCTCTTTAAAAGTATATCATTTACTTAGCAGTGTTGCTAATTTATTGAATTTACATTACTTAGGAGTATTTCTTTGCAAAAGTTCTTTAAGCAGGGTAAATCTAGCAGTCAAATGTATACAGTTTAAAAAGACTAAAACAACTAAACACTGTTCTGCCGCAAAGGAAGCATATAAAAATAGTTCGAGAACAAAGTTCTTCATTTTGTACACGATTTGCTTTTATTTGCCTACGTTTGTTAGAAGAATCTATGTACACAACACAGCACGGGGTAAGATTTATTGCAGAAGGAGAGGCAATGCGATCAAAACAGAAGCAAGGACTACTTTACTCCTCACACGCTCAACGGCGCTGTAGTATTCTTCTTCTAACAACAGTGAATCTGGCTGATCCTCTACATCTGAAACAAAGAGTTTTTTTACCTCACATTATTTCTCTATGTGTCGGGACCAAAGCTGGAAGGTAGTGAAAAAATGTAATTGAAATATCTGTAGGAATCCAACAGTTTCGTTACGGGGAATTGTGCTTTTGATAATATTACCTAAGTAATTCATTTTTACTTTGAGCATCCTGAATTATTATAGTTAGGTCTTTCTTTCTATGGTTAATTAAAAGAATTTTGCTTTAAGTAAAGAATTATTGTTTACCTCTAATAAACGCTAAACGAATACAGGAATTTTAATCCCTATTTGTTTATTACAAATAATGCAACAATAAAAGTAAAGCCTAACATGCTATGCCGCTACATGTAACATACAAATATAATTATTTAAACACAATGTTGGAGATCATGTATTGGCAGAATTGGGTAGGTGAGGATGTAGTACTATTTCATCATGGCAAATGTGCGCAAATATGTCAAATTTACCTTAACATCTATGGAAAACGGACAAAACAATCATCTGATCGTGGGTAATGTAGAATTTTATCAAAGATTTATAATATTAGGTAATTGCATAAGCTCGTAGAGCTTCTACTTATTTATTTTACACGAACATACGACAACACAAAGAAGCTTCAGCCATGAAGAACGCGAGCGAGGTAAGAGAAAGTGCGGTTAGTGTCGACGCGGCTTCAAAACGCGTGGTAAACATTTACTTTCCTACCCTAGGCAGTCGTTGCTAAACATTAAAGATTGCTCGTTTGCGCAATGGCTACGACGCCGATTTTGAAAAAAATTTTAAGATAGCTTTTAAAACATGAATCTACTGAATTTTCTACACAATTTTGAATAAAGTTTTGCTGACACAGGATGTTGTAAATAAAATTTCTACTGAACAGAATTAGGTACAAAATACTGTGTCGTGTCTGACTAGCCTATTACGAAACTGTCTGCTACCATACGTATTGTGACGTTCGGCCGCTTTTATTGAACGCACTCTGTATGCGCGACGCTTATTTATCTTTCTGCAAACGCAGTATTAATCCGAGTCTTCACATTCTTAAGTACGGGGAAAAGAAAGAAGTCAGGCTCTAGCTCTCGACCTTAGTGTTACCCAGATTTAAAATTACCCCGGAGCGTCCGAATCAGTCTAATTTACCAATACGTGATTAATTTCGCTTTCTGCGTACTCTTCGCTGTATGTCCGAAAAAGTACCGATTTGGGAAATTTCGTCGCATGACGCAATATTGAAACATCTGCCAAAAGCAAGTGGTTTCGAGGGAAGCTAACTGCAACAGCTTCACCACTACATCCAGGGACTGATTTAAGTTTTATACCCTCCTAAAGTGTCAATTTTACATCGAAAGAGATAAATTTTCAAAACCGTTCAGCTGCTCCATTAAGTTTACCGACGGGAAATGTTAATCCCGTTATTTGTGAAATCTTGCGCAATTAGTTTATATATCATATGTTCTACTCGAAGATTTTTTTGGCGATATAAAAAATATGGCGTGTACAAGGCTTTTCTGCAGGATCTTTTTTCGGGTGTTATTAGCTTAGATTTAATTGTTTGGGTTGACCTTTGCGTGACCTTGTTTAATCCTAAGATTGTTTGTTTCAAACTGTGTTTTTTAAGTAACGTTTACCTATATTCGTTACCAAATTATAACCATTTAACCATTGTGCGTGTATTTTCTACCTTTCTTTAATTTAATTAAATGCCTTGTTAAACTCAACTCTTATTTTATTTTGATCTCTGGTAAAAGTAATGTGTAGATTCCTGTAAGGACAGCTGGCAGTGATTGTTGCGCCCCTTTGTTTAGTGGACCAGTAAATTACCATTTTTAAATTAGGAACAATTGCGTGAATAGATAGGTTCCATCACGCAGAAACTTCTGATTGGCCGTTCAAAGTAACGTGGAACTTGAGAAGTGCTGGAGCTAGAGATATTCCCGTTGGCGCCCTCACTTTTTACGACTTTATCATGATTTTGATCAGATTTAAGCGTGGTGTATTTTACAAAATGAATCCCCCCTCCTCCGCTGAGCTACGCTAGGGCATGCCGTCGCTTACGGGTCAGAAATCCGTTTAAGCCCGTGACAGTATTGATATACCGGTGTTTGATACCTAACGTAATATCGATACGCATACGCTAAATTGAGACATCAGTTGTGTAATTAACCCGTATTTTTGTATTAATAACTGTTTAGTTACTGCTTTGATTATGCTTTTAATAGTGATGGCATGGTCGCTGATTGTAGTTTACTATACATAGGCAGACTGTATATGAGTGGGTTTATAATATTATGTTACTTATTTATTTACCTAAACATTATTTAGTTTACAGAACACAATATAGTTTTTCCGTAAAATGATGTCGAGCACAATACTGGTTACACGACAATTCTGTATCGATACGTATAGTTTATCTTGTATCGTTATATTGAGGTATCTGTACGCAATATGATGCCGAAACGTATCGACATGTATCTTACTATCAATACATATTGTCGTATCAGTAGGAATGCATATACCAACTCAGAACTATGCAGATAAATAGGTTAGGTTGCGTAATTAATATTATTCCAGTAACGGGTGTTCTCTGGTAAAACTATATCCCACAGTCTGCCACATAATGCAGAATAAATAATGGATAAACTCTTTATACAGTAGTCAACTGGAGTAGACTGATTACTGGCATTCTGTCTTAAATCTTCATCCATGAGACTTATGGATGGACTGACTTAGTCAGCTAGCATCAAATCAAACTTTTAGCTGAAAATTTTGATTATACTCGCAATATTTAAAGTATTATTAATTCCAATATTGCAGTATTTGCTGTGTACAACCAACATTCTCTGCAGATTATTCACAGTCACCTTTCGAAAATGACTTATTATATTAGTCATTGAATAGCACCAGCAGATTAATCTAACTGATCAGTTTGATGACAAATTATTGAAGTAATTTATAAGTCGGGAGTGTTTTCTACCTATATTTAAATGTAAACGAGTAGCTGAACGTTGGAAATTAAAATTAAATGGTAAATTTAATATAATAACTAAATTATACAAAAAACAATGGTTGACTACTGTGAACGGCTAACTATGTGGGATACTGCCTTATCAATTAGTGACATTTTTACGTCAATGAGATTGTGCAATTGAATTATTACCTAGCATAACAAAACATTTAAAAAACTGCAGTTTAAGTTAGAAATCTGTAGGCGAAAGTCATTTTCAATACATTCTGAAATTGTTTACGTTGCTAGGAAAAACTTGAGTAATAGCTGAGGGAATTAAATTAGTATTGCGAAATTTAGCAAATGTTTTAATTGATCATAATTGCGCATTTAATAGAGAGAAACAAAATTGATATAGTCAATATGATTCATTATTAGTATAGAAACAGAACGCAGTAGCAGGATTGTTTCTTATTTGATGATCTCTATTTAGATCGACCTATTATATAATCCATGGTAAACAAAATTGAAAAATCAGTTTAAAAAAACGGGATTTGCAAGGGATCTATCTAAAATTGGATGTCCTAAAGTGGCCGCCTAGATACACGTCTTGATATGATGTAAGTAGTACCATTATCAAGTAGTACAAACAACTCGGTAATTTGGGGAGGATGTAGAAGTCAAATGTACAGTGATTTGAAAATAATTCAGCCTAACAGATTAAATGTGATTCATCAATTTGAAAAAAAAAAAAATAACATCTACAATAGTAATATGATTTTCGAATTGTATACTAATTTCACACTAAATGGAACTAAGAGATACTGTTCGTAATGAGGAAAAGAAAATTACACTTAGTACAACTAATATCGGGAAAAACTAAGGTGATCTAAGAATGCAGGTCAGTGAAATCCTGGCTCTTACACTTTTCAAGGTATATAATTTTATGGAAGGACCCTAACTGTAATTTCACTCTAATGATTTTGTTGCCAATTTATTCACTAACGATTAGCATACTGATACTTTAAACATTAAAGTCTGGCACTAGCAGAACGGAGCTCCAGCTTATTACGCAAAGCCGCACCAATTTCTATATAACAAATACAATTTGCCAGTCAAAGAAATAAACGTTGAAACACAGGAACTACTGTAACGCGGAGGCAAATGAATTTTAGCCATATTGTTATATTTGTTTTATTGTATTTTTGGCAACTTATGAATCTATTACGATGGTGTAGATGGTCGCATTATGATTGTTCATAAAAATTTAGTTACAATCGCCTTGAAGCGAGAACGCCTTTTAGTTAATACGACTTCTAAAATAATTACTAAAAATAGAACGAGGAAAATGAAATTGTATAAACTAGAAGGATTCCTTACATAAGATACTTTTGGTGCACTTATAAAAATAAACTATGGGTAGATACTCCTTTCGATGAGTATTGTTTTTGCGCAAAATTTCAGTAGGTATACAATTATTCGGCTGGTCATTTTTTATGTTTTATATTAGGTTACAGAAGCAGAAGTTACGTAGTTATTGAAAAACTAGTTTCTAAACTGATTTGTTAAAAATCTGAAACACCTCGTAGATTTCTGTATGTGCTGCTACTTTTTTTTTTGTAATGGAATTAAGTACAACTTTAGTGATAGAGAATTGTACCACATATGGTTGAGATTTTTAATACATCCTTAAAAGCGATATTATACCCTCTTGCCAATATCTGCCTGATACACGAGAATAGTTGCCTTAAGCATTTAAGCCATTATGCCTTTATAAGAACATAATGTAATTTTGAATATCTGAATCAGAAGAAACCACGAACGTTTTACCAGAGGAAGATAAAAGGATCATGGGATTAATTTAAGGATTTAATGTATATTATGAAACGGAACTATAAATGTCAGTTTAGTTTTATCAATTAAGCTTACTGGACGAAAATTTCATAGAACATGTAATAATAGTAATATGCCAATAACAGCTGTTGAAGTATATCCCGAGGCGACACAACTTTGAAGTTGTAGCAAATATGATTGGTGAAATGCGGAGATGGGAGACATTGAAGGTGTTGTATATAATCAAAAGCGTATATATATACATATCCAGTATTCTACATATCACACTACCTATAAATGTTCTGCACTATATCTAGTTTGTAAAATAATGCATATTCGGCTTACACCTTGAAAACAATTTTGATTCTTAAAACGCGGTATGGGTATGAAGACAAATTTAACAAATATAACATACATTAGGTTTCTCCACTTACTTTTGAAACTAGTTCTAATATACAAACATACCAAATAAGGCTGCGATAAGTATCATATCTTATAAAATGCAATAGAAAATATTCAAATACACGGTACTAGGCCTTTAATATACCTGTAATTATAAAGATGTAAACATTATAAATACTTCTTGCTGTCATGCACTGATAATTGACAGTTTATATTTGAAATTTTATTACGTTATTTCTTTAATTATTTAATAGTAATTTAAGATTAAGACTTCATTTTGTCCGTGTTTGTCTATACTTTTAGTTAATTATATTCAAGGTTATATTGCCCTCTCGAGTGTTTTGTGGTCCCTGTGGTCGAAGCAGTGAGGTTATGCAGTTAAGGGATATGTAAATAATCTTTTTTTGAAATAAAATTATTGCGTACCTATTTAGAGAACAAAGTAAATAAAATATTTTACAAAAGATATTGAAAATGTTGACCATTATTTTCAAAACGTAAATGTACTGTTCTATTAATATTTTCAAACATATTAACCGGAGTATTAGAGGTTAGTTCATCTACCTTTTGTGAAATTTTGTAAGTTTTCTAGATTCTATGGTCTATTACTAAAAGTATTATTTTTTAGCTAAGGGGATAGGAAGAAATCTAGCGCTGTACGATGTACGGTGACCTTGGTGGAAACAAATGTCCACTAATTAACCGATCACCATAAAATTTCAGTAAAAATTGTTTCACATTAGCAGTATGTGCTGTGGCATTGTCCTGCTGGAAGCATTTCTCATTTCATAATCATGAACGTCAAAGAAGAATGGGGTTATAATTTCTAAAGAAAATAATCGGCAGTTATATTTTCTGGAAAAAACTTGTAAACTATTCGTCTTCTTGAAACAGCGACCCATAAACTTTTGTGATTGTAACGGTGTTTCCTCAAACATATGCGGATTATCTGTTGCTCATATTCTCATATTTCGGCTGTTAAGATACACATTGAGGTGAAACCAGGCTTCATAGCTGAACCAAGTAAGATCCAATATGTCATTATTATTTATATTTTTTCAGAACCAGTGACAATATTTTTTTCTAGCTTGGACACTAAAAGTTAATGAACCATTTGCATTTTGTATGGAAACATGCTTAAATTTTTTTTTTGTTCCACAAGTGCCGTATGAAAAATCAATTTCTTGGCTTAGTTTACTGATCGGCTTAAAAAGGAGTTGCTTCCAGGATACCCCTAACATTATCAATATCTTTTCCAGTCCTTTTCGCATGTCTTCCTGATTTGGTTTTCCTTTCAACGCTTCCACTTTCTCTAAAATTGTTCAAAATAATCTTGACAGTTTGCTAGGAATTATTATAAGTGAAGTTTGCAGCCTTATTCGGATAATGCTGTGAAATTCTGTGAAACAGTTTGAAATAGATATTGCCATTCATCATTTTCATTATTTGTACCATTATGGAAATAAGATTCGAATATGAAAATATAATGTTCCACTGTTAACTCTTTAAATTCACAGGATTGTAATTGTGACGACTTTTGCTGTAATACATTAATTAAATAAATATCCTAATAAAAATTTGAAACTGAACTGTCAATTATCAATGTATGACATTTGAAAATATTTATAATGTCCGCAGATTGGTTTGTCGCAGCTGTTCACCCTTTTCTACTCATGGCTAGCCTCTTCAGTTCCCCGTAAGTATGACATTTATCTCTTCATTTGTCACTCTATCCAGCCAACTCACTTTCGGCATCCTCCTCCAACACCACATTTCAAATTCTTGTAATTTTTTCTTTACCGGCGTTAACACAGTCAATGTTTCCCATCCGTATAAGGCAAGGTCAGAAGTTTCTTCTTCTTTCTTTGCTTGTTGTATTCTGCCAACAATTTCATTTCTACTCATACCATCTTTAGTAATTTTACTGCCAAGATAGCAGACCCCATAATGGTTACATCTTTAAAATTACAGATTAATATAAGACAAGACTTTAAAATTACAAGGGTGTCTTTGACTTGGGTTTTTATTGCTATCATAGTATTTATACAAATTTAAAAATACCGGTCTCTTTTGAACGGAATGTTCTCGGAATGAAGTATAGATAGCATTAGTAGTTTTTAAATGAGCAATGGAGGGAATTGTTTTCTCTGTCATATCAGTAAGAACTTCTGTAAAATATTAAGTGGTTCTGTCAAGTAGTTCTTTGTAGTTGCTTGAACAAACGTATTTGTGCATTTAACTAAAATTGGATAAACTATAAAGTATGGTTTAGAAAAAATCGCCTATGTAAAATTGTCTCTATATAGACGAAGGTGATGAAAGTATACAACATTTTTTGAAATACTATATTCATTTCCAGGAATTTAGTTGAGGTCTATCATACAGTATGTTTGTCCATCCATGAATACACAGAAAAATTTTGTTAACAATTTGTACAAACTAGTGGCAACTTCCTGCTTCTGGAAATCAAGATCTGGTTCTTCTGAACCTTATAAGACTTCTTATAAGACTTCAAACCATATTTTATTTTATTTCTGTCAACCGTTGATTTGGACGTTCCAACTTTAGTAACCAAGTACGGTTCTGAAACGTTCGGATTTCTCTTTAATGTTGCCATATTTTTCTTTTCCATCCATGTGCAGAACCCACTTTTCTTCCCCAACCCGATTTTCTCTTTTAATACTATTACTCTAAATACCTATTGAGTAGATTGTAAATATGCAGCTATCAATAAAAAAAAGTAGGCACCTGCATTTTGTAATTTTTCAGCGCATCTCTTAATGTTGATCGCGATAACTTTAATTGTTGGTAATTTATAAGAAATGCAGATTTCACAAGTCTTCTTCTTCTTCTTCTGTATATAGGCCAATGGCCTGTTAATTACCTACAACAGAATATGTTCTGTGAGCCCTCTTTGCACGTATGCCGGGCAGGAGGCTAGCCTAACTAAGTACTTGCACAAAATTATCTTTCTTTTATTTAAAATATTAATTAGTGTTTGGGTAGCAACGCAAAGTAGCTAATATACCGCAATGTCAAAGTGACGGTAGTAAATAGTAACAAATAAATTTGAAGCGTTGTCACGCACGCATAATTGTTTGGCCATTAGCCGTTAGATAAAAGTAGGCGGGATTTTTTCGAACCACACTGCTTCACTTAAATATTTTGTTCAAAGAGATAAATCGGTAACGGAGGCCCATTTTGATACGAAAAATACTTTAGAGATTCCTCTTATTTGTTTTGGACTGAGTCTAACTAGGATGCTGAAATTAAATGTGATCATAAAAATCTTGAAAGCCTGAAAAACCATTATCAGAATGGCCTTCAAAAAGTTTAATAATACCGGAAATCGTTAAAAGAATCTATGGTATTGCATAATGGCCGATTATAGGTTTCTGAAGTTATTAAAACTGTTGGCATTTCATATTAGTTACTAGGTATTTTCTTAGTTAACTGAATAATAAGTTGTAAAATGCTACTAGCAAGATAGGTGCCAGTTAATCAGAAACAAATTCCACTGCTAACATCGCAGGAGTGTTTAACTATTTAAAAAAATATATAATTCATTTTCTATGTCGATTTGTAAGCATAAATCAAAACATTGTGGTTCTTCAACACAGTCTACCGAAAATGTAATTGTAATGGTAATGACATAGAAAAGCGATACTAAAATGATACTACTGATAGTTTAAATTCCAACGAGCTCGCCAGTAGTAGAATATACTACGTTAACTTTTTAGACCTACTGGATAAAAGTATTTATCAAAAAAGCCAACTTTAGTGAAAAACGGAAATTTTCTATATAGACAGTGGACGTACTCGTACAACAGTCATTTCCATTGCAAAACTTAAGTAATGAAAGTGTGATTTGCTGTCATATTCATCTGATTTAATTCCATCGTAGTTCCATCTATAGTATATACCCACGCCTTCAGGAATTTACCGATTAAGAAAAGTATTCAACAAATGTATAAGTTAAAGAATCAATAGAACTGTATTTGTAAGCAATTGCATATCGGAGTTTCATGATCGTACGAGGTTTGTTCAACTGAAACCCATCTTTGATCAACTTAGCCTTGAAAACAAATGCAATATTTCAAATGAGTAGTGTTTGTAAGCAACACATTAATAAGTTTCTGGCGTTTGAATTTGATTATGACTTTTAAAACTTCATTTTGAAATGCCGTTTGTTGTTGAAAATCGTCGAAGTTTGATCAGCGTGCGGTCCTACAAAGTTTGTTAGTAATGGATTCCTTGTCTCTTGTCTAATGGACAAACATCTGCAATACCTCACAGACTATAGGTAAAATGGTGATGCCTTTCTTCTGTTAATAACATGGGCCAACGATAAATCGCTTTTTTAATGATTTTGCCTGATTTTTATGTTTTTGGGTGTGCTGAGTCCGAAAAAATTATAGAAAAGTCGTATCACCCACCATTTATTCACATTTCAATATACGAAACATCAGAAATCATTTTTATCTAACATCTCTGCATTCTTAATATACTAAAATATACAATAAATCTAAATGTAATTAGGTTGGCAATGTTGGCAATACTGTTCTTTGCTTTGCCGTTTTGTTGGCTGTTTGTTTTCTTTCAGTCAACATAACCTCACTTTCAGTTGTTTGCCAATGTGCTCTATGCATGGCTAACCGTGGTTGTAAAACTATCCTAACAGTTTTTGTTATATATGTGGTGATTTTGTAGTAAAATACATCAACGACACATTACAGACTTTGTTAAAAAAGTGTACCTTGCGTATTTTGGTGTAAATCTCGGTGATCAAGAAAACCAATGGGCTCCACACAAGGTTTGCTATGTTGGTGTTGAATACCTTAGAAAATGATCTAAAAAGCAAAGACAGCTTTTAGATTTGCAGTAGCCATGGTATGGAGAGAACAAAAAAATCATTCAGATGATTGTCATTTTTGTAGCATTGATATTACTGGATATATCTCCAAAAATGAATAAGTAATTGTCTACCCTAACCTTCCTTCAGCTATTCGGCTAGTTGATCATGGTCCGGGACTTCCTGTCCCTGAGTCACCACAATATATTGATGACGTTTTACTTGATGAGTCCAGTTAACCTGAATCTGTTGAAGGTGGACCGGATGATGATGCGTTACAACTTTCTCCAGAAAATTTAGAACCTCAGTTGTTTACATAGCCTGAGTTAAATGATTTGGTAAGAGATTTCGGTTTGACTAAACTAAACTACACTAAAAGCAGAATTGCTTGCCTCTAGTCTAAAAGAAAAACATTTCTTGGCATCTGGAACATCTATTCACCACCATAGAACAAGAGATCAGCAGTTTGCTAAGGTTTTTAAGCAGGAAGAAGATTTGTTTTACTGCCATAATATTGGTGGTCTCATGAATGAATTTGCAATATGGCTCATTCAGTCCATATGACGGAAACGAAAATTTAGACATGATTTTACAGAAAATTAGCTAAGGGATTTACTAAGTATCCATGTTTTATATGTGAGTGGGTCAGCAGAGCGAGGAATCAGCACTGGTCCACAAAACATTGGCCTGCAAGAAAAACCTTAACACCTGGAGAGAAGAACATTTTGCATAAAACTTTAGTAGAGCCAAAGAAGATTCTACATCACCAGCAATTATAATTGCTGGTGACGAAACTGGTTGCCATTACTACGAGCATTCAGTAAGTTTTCGCCGATGCAGTGGAAGCATTCAAGTTCAACACCACCGAAGAAGTTTAAAGCACAAGCTTCTGCAGACAAGGTGATGTTAATATTTTTGTTTCGACCATAAAGGATCCTTGCTGATGCGGTTTAAGGAACTTGGAGTAAATGTCAATGAAAATCTGTACAATGAAACTTTGAACAAGTTTCATCAAGCAATAAGACGGAAACACCCAGGAAAACTTACGCGTGGGGTCATTTTGTTGCACGGTACAATGGTAGGCCTCATGTTGCTAATGTGGCAAAAGAAATTCTTCAACGAAAGAAACGGAGGGTTTTAGAGCATCCACCCTATAGCTCGGATCTGTCGCTTTGCGATGTCCATATTTTTGGACCGCTGAAAAAGGCGTTAAAAGGTCGGCATTTTGATTCTGTCGCAGAAGTAGAGACAGCTGTGGAAGACTGCATCAATCAGCAGCCACAAGAATTATATGAGCAGGCTATACGTCGGTTAGTAAAACAATGGGATAGGTGCCTTAACTGTGACGGTAGTCATTTGTAATTAAATTGATATATAAATTTTTTAAAAAGCAAAGGTGGGTTTCAGTAGAACACACCTTTTATAATGGCTTTGGAGTGTCGTCCATTGTTGTTGAGAAAAACTTCTAAAACTGTTTTCCTATGTTAATTACAAAGTATTTCAAATAATTCTCGTACATTATGCTAATTACATATGCAGTGTGCAAAGGTTACCAGCCGATAAAAATAGGAATATCAAACCAATATTGTAGAAACGACTCGATTGTGATTATTCTTAATCAAATTGCTTTAAAAATGAATAATTAAATGGTGGTATTAATATCTGGATGCATATTCATCCAGATAAAATTAACTAGTGAATATTATTTCAAGCTGTAGTTAGAATGCTTTATACAATTTTATTCAACTCTTCTAGAATAGAAGGCATTTAAAATCGTATACTTTGGTAAACATACAATTAGCATAATCGATACCGAAAGTCACTGAAGATGATCAAGGCATGGCAAACAGGGCAGAATATACGCAGATGAATTCTAAAATTATTTATCGTTAAAATAATTTTATGTCTTGGATGTTAAAGAGAAACTGAAAGCAACTTCATAAAATACATAAAGTACCATTTTAGTTAAGAGGCAGGAAGTAAATGGAGTTCGAGCTTGTATGCATTACCGACGTCATACATTAATAAGGCTTAATAGACTTCAAAATTGAATTAAGTTATTGTAAAGTATATTTTCCATATACGTACAATTTGCCGTGTTTAGAACAACACAACCTCTTTATCAATTCCTTATTAGCTACACGAAAAACTTCTCCTTAGCCCGAGAATCAGAAAAGTTATTGCTCCGGCAAAGTTTGTGTTCTGCTTCGTGATCCACTAACCCTGATATACTTTTAATACAACAATGCGTCAGTGAAATGTAACATAAAGCGCAAAATGTTTGTAGAGTAAATTTACAGGTAATTCGTTACGGCCAAATTAGTTTTCCTTTTTTCGTTTTTTACTGTTCGTGTTGTGGGTCCTAAATTCTATGTATGGGGTTGCTGGTCGTCTTCTTTTCTCAACGGATGTGTCATTATTTTGGGGTCTGGAGTTTTGAAAGGTCACGTACATTTGTTCAATGTGCTAGGTGCATTACGTACTTGATTTTGTATACTTTTTCGTAAGTGACCGTGCTACAACAGACTTTATTTCTTTAGTTTGAATTTATAATTTATTTGTGCTTCAAAACGTTTTTCAGATGTATAAATTTGTTAAAGTCAAATCATATTTTGTTAAAAATTCGGACAGAAATGATTTATGTACTCTAACGATAAACCCTTTTAAACAAATTCGACTCTTGTGTGTAACCCTTTTTGAAAGAATGGTAAAATGTTTATATCTTTTGAGAGGTTTATAAGGGTTTACCCCCGGTCAATTATTTGAAAGACTTGATCGAAAATACCTCTGAATAATAGTCTTAGAAATGGTTATTCGTGTTTATTTAGCCTTCTACAATAATATATATTTCTAGTAGAATTCTTAGAGATAAATGCAAGTGCGCATCACTTTGAAATCATAACGAATGCAATTAATTATGCCCGCCTGTTTTTCTGAAAGTATGCAAGCCTTTCTACAATAATTATCACAAACATTTTCTATTTTCTCAAGTGCTAGCAAGCTGTTATTTATTTTTATTATATTATCATAAATTAACATTTAATTTTCGTTTCCTTTGAATTGAATTGAATATGTAACAAATCGCTTGCTTTTATTTACAGCTACTGAGAATTCAAAGTTTTTTCTCTCAGAAATACCTTACGTAAATGTTTGAGTATTGGGAAAGCTAAAAGGAGAAATATAATGTCAATTTGATGAGACAATCAAACAACCAATTTACGCTTTCATAAAAATTGTAAATGACGTCAACACGAAACAATTTATACCTCTTGAACCTGTTCAGACGTCTTCTCGAAAATGATTACTTTATAAGAAGTTCAAACATTTTGTATTTTCGTTCAGGGTTATGTATAAAAATCTGTAAATTATAGACATATCGTCCGTGGATGACCATTAACAAAAGATCTCTCTTATTATTTAGCTTAACATTTATGATTCATTAGTTCAGGGAATTCATTATTTAATTTTCCAAAAGTTTATTTAATATTTTAAATCTCAAAATATTTGTACCTTGTGCCATAATTTGATGATATAACAAACAAATGTCATACATAATTCTTTATATAACCTTTCAGGATAAGTCACTATCAGTACATTCTAAAATTATATAAATAAATTTCGTTTCTTTTGGAATATCAATTTATCAGAGTCTGTAGAAACACAAATAACAATAGTAATATAATTAGATGACAGATGTATGGGAGAATAGAATTAACCTACACGCAAAGAAAAATAATCAAACTCAAGATATACGAAAAAAATTAAGTGT
>JABXWE010024318.1:0-17793 GCA_014611495.1 Limonius californicus | reverse complement strand
TATAAGATTTTCATATTTCGGTTTATAGTACGTGTCGGTTCACACAACTTTTATTAGTAACTTTTTTACCTATATTCGCAAATAGCAAAAATATCTTAAAACCCGTATCTTTTGACTCAGGCTGTATAAAGAACATATAGGTTGCGGTAAATACAAACATTCAAAAAATAAAACTGTTAGAAACAGTTGTTAAAACACAACCGCTAATTAACATCAAATAACACAATAAACATTTTATATGTTTGATAAACAAATGTTTGAAAATTTATAAGCACTGCCATCCTACCTTTAATTAACGAAAAAATTGAACTCTTAAAGTTGCCATTTTTAGAAGTTTTCAAATAGAATACCGGCATCAAATGTACCGATACTATAACTACACCAGGTGTGTGCCTTGTATTAATTCTGATAATCACATTTTATATACATATCAAGCTAATAAATGAAATAAAAACTGCTGAAATTATTAATATTATATTTTTTATTAATTATAATATTAATCTTAGTTCCAACTTACCCAAGTTTGGATGGTACAGAGAGGTTTCATAGCAAAAATTTGGGCACACCTTTGGTAAATAGTGCATTTTAAATCTCTCAAGTAAAAAATTAAAACATCTGTGATGCCTGGAAGCTTTATCATGCCACTCTAGACGTACCACTGTATACACGGTATGTTCTAACAAAGTTTCGAGAAATAATTTGCTGGGTTGTTCTGGTGGTTTCTCACCACTTGATGGAGGGAGGATTGGCAGTATTTCAGCTGGAGCGACTGGAAGTTGGGCTGGGTCATGAAATGTGCTTGCACTGGTGTACATGAACATTGACGATTGATTTGCAAATCCAGGTACAAGAGCAGCATACATTTCATGAACATAATCAGGTGCATTTTCTTCTAAAGCCTGATACCACATTAAAAAGTAACGAATTGCCTGTCGTCTTAGTCGTATCGAATTCCCAGGATGCAGAAGCTTTGCCAAAATCCGGCCCAAAGAGTGTATTTGCCACCGTTTGTGCAGAAGTTCTGGGAGAAGAGCAAGGACTTGTTCCAGAATCCACAGTGCACACTCCAGTTCTTCTTTGTGCGCTTTGTGCACTGAACGATTTATAAATTAGTAAAAGAAATGGGTACAGCATTTGAAAACTTACCCAAGTGAAATGACAGCTCTGATCGATACCAATAAACAAAACAGTACATTAGCAGTTAGCACAGAAAATAAATTTAGACCAAGCCGCATTATTAATCTAGGAAGTGGAGCTTTACCATTACATTCTCATAAAAAAGGAATTATGAAACGTAAAAAATGAGAAAACAAATGCAGAGAATTCAGACAAAAAGGGCCAGCTTATTCAGATTTAGGTGCTCACAGAAGTTAGTCTTATTCTTACAAAATAAATATGTACAATATTATACAGTCACAGTTAATTACGTATTAGTTTCAAAATGTTCCAATACCAACATCCTTAATGGTAAAACTCAACGTCAAATATTATTTACAGAGTCTTCACGAATCACACACAAATGCAACAACATTAATAAAGTGCAAGAGCTCACCACGTTGTCGTAAATGCGTCTCGGCTTCAATAAAACTTTCATAGAGTATGTGGTACACATGGCTAAAGTTGGCCTCAAATATGCCCTTCGCTTCTGCAGTGTCCACGTTATCTGAAAATACATAACATCTAATCGTAGCTGCTTTACTTCATAGGTGTCAACCATATGATGCCAAACCTAACCTAACCCACATTAAACACTGTACTAAATCTACCATTAAAATTACAATTTCGATAGACTACAGCACTGCTTACCCAAAATTATCTTCAGATGCTTTAAGCGAGTAGCTAAATCCTTTTTAGCGTCCTGAATTTTTGTGGTGGATTTTTTGACATCCAAGTGAGATTTCTTGCTAAACATCTTGGTGGGCAGTTTATGGCCATAAAAAATAAATTAGACGGTTGTGTTTGCTGCTTAAGTGTAAATAAAACATCGTTTCTGCTTAAAACTGAAAAATTCACTTTATACTGTCACATTTTCAAAGAATTTTGTGTTGACAAGAGTGTTGACGTACACTGACAACAAAATACATCCCGATAGGCAAATTTTAGTGGCACACTCTTGTAACCCAATTATGTTACCAGAATTTTATGAGTTACTTTATTATTGAATTTTGAATAGTTACAAATTAATAAATAAAAATAATACATATTTTCTATAGTTGTGCACCGTGTAATAGTTTCCATTTGAATTGTTACCACATCTGGGCGGATTCTTTCAAAATATTTAATAAATAAAATTACATAGGTTGACTTAAGTGAAACTAACCGTCACTATATTGTAGTTTGTGCTTCATATCTAAAAAGATAACAGTATTTGGTTTAAACAAAGAATTGTGTAGTCGCTGTCACTGGTATAGATTTAAAAAATGCATTGTACGTACCATCCACTTTTCTCTAAATTAAACGATAAGCGAATTAGCATGTGTGCCAAACAATAATTTTATGAAAGTCGCCTCAGTCACTGAAAATATATTTTAGTTTTCGTGTTTATACAGATCTAGACCTATAATTCCCTTAAAAACAACGTAGGTTTCATATAATACGCTCTTTCTGCAATTTTTCAACTTTTATCGTTGATTGAGAAGTTTTCTCAATCAACGCTTTTATGAAATATCAAATTTCTATAAAAATTGAATACCGCGAAATACATTCATTGCCAAATTCATACGTTGTATTTAAGACATAAATCCAAAGCACAAAAAAATTGATACAAGCATTCATTAAAAAATGTTCCGTTGCAGACTTATAGCTTGCTTGCTTTGAAAGAGCGAGATCTAGAACGCGGTTTTCCAAGCATCTCTATGCACTTAGGCCATATGGCCCATTGTACACCCTAACTAAGAATTTTGCCTATCTGGGGTAATTCCAACTCCAGTAGTGATTTTTAACGTGTCACACATCGCAGTGGCACGGGACCTACGGCTTTACTTCGTAATCCGACAGAAGGCGCATTTTCAGATTTTTCCCCGCTAGAAAAATCTCGCCGACCTCAGCCAGGTTCGAACCCGCGTCCCTCGGATCTAAAGGCAAATGCGCTAACCACTAGACCACCGAGGCCGGCTAGAGTTATAGCACTTCCTACCTCGATTCTTTTTCGAAAATATCTTTCCACTTACTTGCCTGTGAATAAATCCCCAAATCGGATAGAAATTTAACTTAAATTTATCTGCAACTCCATGAGTTTAAAACAGAATTAATCACATTTACCGTTTACACAAGTTTTGCTAGTCATCTTTTCGTTATAAAAAATAAAATAAACGTCGGGCATAATTCTTTCGTTACACAAATTAGAATACATTTTGAATGCGATTTTACCCAGAATAGATTTTTTTTTTTATTGTTACATATATTTTGCTAATTTTCGTAAAACTACCTAATATGTACTTTTTATTTGAAGGTACACTTATAGGGTACCTACAGTCGGTCACAACAGTCTTCATACATCCCTTCAATTCAGGGTATGAACAAAGAATAAGTGAATAACGTAATTAGATAGAATATACTAAATGTAGTTGTTGTCTAAATAAACTTGATTGTGTACAAAATCAATTTAATTAATAGGAATTGTTAGGCAGAAAAATATAAGAAAAGAAAAATTTGCTTCACAAACGTGTTCATGTACTTCAATAAACCATAAACGGTTCATAATTATTGCACTTTAACATAAACTTTAGTACATTGTGGACCCTCCATTTCATCAAATGACTGCGTGTAGATGTCTTGGCATTCATAAAATTAAAAATTCCACGCCTCCTCTAAAGCAGATGTTAGTGTCCATTTGTCTGTTATTGATGTTCATACTTTTGGTGCACGAATTCGCGGTCCAATTTTTCCCAAATATGCTCGAAAGGATTGAAATCTGGTGATTGGGGAGGAAAATTAAGCTGTTTTGTACATTATATAACAACCAATGCCTTACATTCATAGTTGTATGTTTTGGATCGCCCTACTGAAATATCCACTGATTATCAAGCTGTACCTAACGTTCTACGTTTGGTTGTAAATTAGAGCGCAACATGTCGATATATTTAAATTGATTCATTATTCCTTCAATAAATATTAATTTTCCCACCCCAGAAGCTGCCATTGAGCCCCAAATTATCACGACACCTCCATCATGTTTTACGATAGACACCCAGTTTTCTTTACTCAGTTCTTCATTTGCTTTATGGCTTACGCCAAACTTTTCCACTTCCGTCACTTCTGAAAATATTAAACCTACCTGTTTCATCAATAAATACTTAGAACTTGTTTCCAAAATTCGAAGTTCTTATCTTGATGTTCTAGTGCGAATTGTAATCGTTTTGGTTGATTAATTTTGTATATCAACGGTTTTCTCCTTGATGTTCTACCATGGTAACCCTTGAACCTTAGGGTTCTTCGTATATTTTCTGGATGGACCGTCTTTCATGTGCTTAAATCCATCTCGCTCGTCAATGTTGATGCATTTGTTTTTAGGTCTGCTTTCACTTTTGTAAGCAACACGCGATTATGTCGGTCGTTTAAAATTTTTGGTCTACCTGATATTTTCTTGTTCATTACTGTCAATTCGTACTTTTTAAAAATTGAGTAAACCGTTGCACGACATTTATTTGTTAATTTTGCGATATTGCCGTAGGATTTATTTTCTGCTCACAGTTTCACAATTAAATTTCCTACTTCCAGCTAATCTCATTTCGTTTTTGATTCATTTTGTTTAAAAACAAATTAAATGACAAAAATACTGTTTGATATTTGTTTCTGCAGGGCTTCTCTGACGAATGCAGCTGTTACTGTGCACAATAAAATTTATTTAGTCAACACCTTCATCCTTCATTTAATGTATTTTCTTTATTTAATTACAAATTTCTTTGGCGCTGTGCTGATTTTTATGGGTGTATGAAGACTTTTGTGACTGACTGTATATCTGTGCCTAGATATTATTTAAATGTACGTATTTTTTTAATGTCTGTACCTATCCTAAGTTCTATGCCAACACTGCTAAGAGCTATTTCCCATAACTGGCTCCTGGGAATTTTTATTAAATTACAATTTGTCATATATGAGCCATTGCATTCCAAATTAAGTTGACCTAATAATAATTTAATCAGCTAAGAAGTTACTTATATATTAAATTAAATTAGAAAATAATAGAGAAACAAAAATACGGATGTCCTAATATCGTAATTCCTAAAATATGACTGAACTTGTCTCAGTTGCTCTGTATATGAAAATTTAAAATTAGAACCAAAAAGGACAGCCAATTACTAAATTATCCCCATCCAACGTGATTTTTAACATAACCCCACAAAACGTAACTTAACCTAATTTTCTGCAAAAAGAAAGATTTCCGACTGAAAGACAAACAAAGGTCATAAAGAAAGTTATTGGCGCAATAAGAAGTATAGCTAAAAATGATTTCTACACATATAGTTTGTAAATAAATTAATTGTTTTTTGAGGTTAAACAACACACTCCGAAAACCTACAATGCAGCAACAAAATTCTGCTTCGGATGATAGTGAATCAGAAACAGAATGCGAGAACTGGGATAGGGATTGTCGTATAGGTCACATTCAAAAGAACATTGAAAATCAAATCCATGGTTTCCATTTAATGCCCAGCTGCGCACAAGATCCAAGTTTGGAACCACCTAAGAAACAATTGAAGTTCTCACCAGAATTAAGGCACAAATTAACATCTCCCTCGTTCGTAGGAAACTTCCGGTGTAATTGGAAAAGCCACAAAACGCTCAATGAAGACAATGTTGAACTTATAGTAGACCCTTTTCGAGTGTGTGTAGTTCAGAACCTATTACATGACGAATCAATTCTTAGCAAACTTGTAGAAGAATTTAACGACATAGAATGGAATAAAAGAAGTTTAGATTTGTATGAATTTTTCCAGTCAGCAGATTTAAAGAATGGAACTTCAAAATATATAAAAATTGTTTATGAATTTTTAAAACATGACGTAAAAGATTGGGTTCAAAATCTGACAGGACAGGAATTAACAGACATTTCTGCAACTTGTAGTGTATATGGAGATACAGATTATCTTTTAGTACATGATGATCAGCAAGAAGATCGCTTAATTGCATTTGTTCTTTATTTTACTGGGCCAAGGAATTGGAAAGAAGACAATGGCGGGGCCTTGCAGTTATTTTGCAAAGACGAAACAGGGCAACCGCATTTGTCTACAAGAGACATATTCCCTACCAATAACCAGTTTGTATTCTTTCAAGTCACCAACGATTCATACCATCAGGTATCAGAAGTAACAAATAAAAATGACTGCAGAATGAGTATAAATGGATGGTTTCATACAAAACTGCCTCCAGTTTTTGAAGTGCCTCAATATGTTCCTCCAAACTGTGGTTTGTTTGGAGATACTTCTATAAATCCAGAAATAGTTGACCTAGATCTAGAATCATGGGTAAATCCAGATTATTTAGACAGTGACACAGCACAGTACATTCAAGATCACATTGAAGAACACTCTGAAATATCACTTCAAAACTATTTCAAACCAGAAGCCTTTCAAGAAGTACTCAAGGATTTACAGTGTGATAGCATCAAATGGACTCGAATCGGTCCACCAAACCGACGCTTATATGAAGTAGCTTTGAACCAAAATATGCCGTCAGTCTTACAACGATTTTTAAGCTTATTTCAATCATTTCAAATGTTTAATTTATTAAAGCAATACACAGATTTAGATTTAAGGTCAGTTCGGTATGAACTACAAAGATGGAGCCCTGGTTGTTACTCGTTATTAACAGATTACGACTGGAATCAAAAGAATGAGCTTGATCTAGTTTTGTATTTAGGATGTCCAACTGCAGAGTCCATTGTTGGGGGACGTATAATGTACGTGTCTATCGAGGAAGAAATTCAGCAGGCACTCATCACCCTTGAACCTGAACAAAATAATTTGAACATTGTGTTTCGAGACACTGCTCGTATTTCTAAATATGTCAGTAAATACAGCTCATGTTCAGTTTATTATTTACTAATTTGTTCATATTCGGAGTGAGGAATAAAACAGATTTACCTAATTAATGTCTCTAATTTAACCCAACATAGAAACATATCAAGCAAATGTGTATATTTAAATAAGTGGACGCGACTGCCTCCCTGGACTTTCCCATACTGGAAACTGTTCATATCATCTTTATTCAACAGTAGAGTTATTTTCCTCAAAACGGTTGTTCAAGTGCTATCCTAAAACCTTGCCTCGTAACGAACAGACTTACCCTTAATTTCCTTTTAATATGCAACCAGGCATACTTCATTCTCTACTATATACGTCGCGCGGTCTAACTAGTACCGATTGCTGTTGCTACCGAGGTAAAATTTTCTAAGTCCCTGGAAATTATATTTTGTAGGGCATAAAAAATCGATTTTTTTATTTTCGCGGAAAAAGATTCTTTGACGCAAACAAAAAACAACCGTTAGAATAAAAAAAATATTTTTCTAAAAAAGAGGGGAGAGGGGGCCGGTGCGCTTACATAAATCCACGAGTGTAATATTTCTTTGCATATTCATATGCTCCATTACGCACTGAGCGATTCAGTGAAAACCCCAGCTTCCTATCTTTTTTCGTTTATTAATTAAAGGAGTTTGAAGTTTCAAACTTCCAAGCTTCGTAGAGGGCGCCACAGGAAAATTACGGAGTTCTTCAAAAAACATATCGATAGCCCCTTGCGAGGTCTATCGACATATGAAATTTAAAAAAATTCCTTGGAGCAGTTTTTTGAGAAATAATTTTTTGAAAATTTCCAAAATTTTGAAAATTCGTAATTTAGGCCCCTTATAATTTTTCAAAAAACTTTTTATATCACCTCATTTTACCCTTCATATACTATTCAGAAAATAAAAATCATTTGAATCGATTCATCCGTTTTCGAGTAATTGGGCGTTAAACTCAAAATTTTCAAAAAATCATAGCGCCCTTCAGTTTAAAGCTAGCGAGTTCGGCAAAAAACTAACAGATTTGTCTTATGACCCTCTATCGTTATCCGTGATAAAAGTTTCAAAATTTTAATCACGAAAAAAGTGATACCAAAAAAACATGCGTAACTTCCGCTTCCGGTTTCGGATTTTTTTGAAAAGCTTATTTTTTCGATGAATTTTCGATACACCCCCGCATTCCAAAGCGCATCAAAATCGGAACAATACTTTCGGCTGTAGGAGCGTCACATACGTACATACGTACGTACATACGTACGTACCCACCCACAGACAGACATTTTTTAAAAACCACTTTTTTGGGTTCCTAGAGACCCAAAACGGATATATCCGTTAAAATCTCGATTTCGAAAATTTTCATGATTTCAATACTTACCCTATACCTATAAGGTATGGGAAAGTAAAAATGCCCAGAAATTAAAACTGCTTTTAGAAGTAATACTAAGTTTATTGTAAACATTTTCATTGAATAGATAAATTCCAGAAACGCAGATCAATAGTATGTGCCTTCCAATTGAGGTGTTTAATCGGAAAACATAAGATTAATACTAATATTATTACTTTTAAAGAAATGTGTGCGTCAATTTTTCTATTTAGCACATATATAATTTTTTCAATTATAAAATGCCTCTTAAGGCTGTTTAAAAACTGTCATGTAAGAAATCCTCCCAGTACGATTACTTTCAATGCCTGTGCTTTTATTATATTAATAGAACTTGTATGTATTCATGTAATTCCGTGCAATAAAAGTGAAAACTTTAAATTTAAACATTAAGCGACCTTTATGTACTGTTATCACTTAGGATCGGCCATAGGTATATGTACAAGTATAACAATACTTTAATTTTAACAATTAAATAAATTGGAGAAGGGGGGGGGGAAGAAAATGAGAAAAGAAATAGGAGGGTGTTTGAAAGAGAGAGGATAGAAAATGAGAAAAGAAATAGGAAAGTAGTTGAAGGGAAAAAAAGTAGTGCAGGCGACTACCCCAATATCCTTCTAAAATATGCTCCATAGTTTTAATTTACCCGTAATATCTTTAATGGTTTCTCAAAACATAATAAAAAATCATAACTATATAAAGTCCTAAAAAATACCCCAATAATCCTAAAAAAATATACACCACGATTCTTAAAAATACTCCAATAATCCTATAATGTACCCCAAAATGCCTACAAATCCTGGAAAATACCATAAAATCTTATAACTCCCCAAAAATGTCAGGATTTTTGGGATTCACTGGGGTTCGTCGAGTCGTCAAACGAAAACCAATAATTCTGAAAAATACCAAAAACAATTGAATTACCATAAATTCTAGAAAATCCCTTAAAAACACAATTACCTACAATTATTTTTCGAGTTTTAGGATTCAATGGGGTACGTTTAGTCGTCAAACAAATATCCAATAATCCTGAAAAATACAAAAACTGACCAAAATTATTAGGATTGTTGGGTATTTGTTTTCTTTAATTTTTTTGCCATATGAAAATTTTATCCTACAAAGGATAAAAAAAGTTACATGTTAAAAAATTTAACCTGTAGAATTGTAATTATTCAATTTACAATTTGAAGAGAATTCTTAAGCCAATTTGAAAGGATTGTAAAATCATGAATATGCACATTTATGTACATTACAAATTCATTATTTAGAGACGCACATAAATCGGTTATAAAATACAATAAATAGGAAAATTCATTTGGTAGATGTTTGAAATATACTCAATTTTCTTTCAAATGTTTTTCTAAAATAAGTAATCAAATCATATTTTTTATTGAAACATAATTTACATGTTGATATTTCTTAAATTAATTTTTATATTCAACTTAGTCATAACAAATGACTGCCCGCTACAATTACAGTGGAATCTCGAACTGCGAACAGGATCCATTCCAGGAGATGGTTCAACCGTCAAGTTGTTCGACTTTCGAGTAAAATTTCCTAATGAGAAATAATGTAAACTCAATGAATCGGTTCCAGATCCGCAAAATTTGCCCAATATAAAACATTTTAAGTTACCATTTCAATGGTAAATGGTTTTGCATTTTAATTGAATGAGATCTAGTACGTGGTTTTCCAAGCATCTCGTTTTACTCAGGCCGTATTTAGTCCACTGTACACCCTTACAATGAATTTTGCCTATCTGGGGTAGTTCCTACCCCAGCAGTGGTTTTTAATCAGTCACACATCGCTGTGGCACAGGACCTATGGCTTTACTGCACTAACCACTAGGCTGAACCATCGAGACCAACGGTAAATACCGATAACACAATTAGTATATTTAATTTTAATAATTGATGTTTTTATTTATAATAGTACATACATAAAAAATATTGTATAATAATCAATCAATAATAATAGTAGGAAGGATATTACTGTTAACTGGAAGGTGAATTACCCTTACTTCATCTGGAATCTATTAGCTGAAAGTTGTTATTCATTAGCATTGTCACCACTTGATTTTCCTTTGGAAAGAAACATGCCTAATTTCATTTGTTAAGTTATTCTAACATCAAACTGTTCCAAGTTTGAGAGTCCAATGTATAATTTCTAAAATTATTTCAGATTACAATGATTGAGGAAAAAACTATGCAATCTGTAAGTCATTTTATACATAAATAGTAAACATAATTACTACCGACAAATTACGTCAATTAATATATCTACAAGGATCACATGCACACAGTAGTAAAACTTGTTAAAAAAATGTTGCTCCAATATGAAACTTAACTTAGTACAAAAAATTTAAGAGTTTATTTAAATGTTTTTGGAAGTCTATTATTATATTACACTTATTCACATTAAAACTACTTATATAATTAAATTATAATTAAAATACTCGTAGACTTGTACAAAACACAAATACAGGTAGACTTAAACATTACCAAATTTGTTAATTCCAACAAATGGACTTGCAGTAGCAGATTCAACTAACTTACAAAATAAAAAATATATTTTTTTTTCAATGTTCTGTTGTGTATGGTTTTGGTTTAAGATAGTTAAAATAGGATCTGTTCTATACATTTATCTTTCATGTCAAATGTAACAGTTTTCAGAAAATCGTAAATTAAATATATTTAATGGAAAGTTAAACAATACTAACTCTACCTACAAAACTGTAAAGTTTTAAATAAAGCCTGCTTAACTTGTATTCTTGCTTGGCTCGGGAGCATTTTCTTTATCATACTAAAAAGTATCAGATATAAATACGTTATTTGTGCCATTAGTACCATACCATACTTTCTGGGACTTCTGCAAATAACCATCTTGGATCTGGATGTGATGAACATTAGGATTTAAAACATTAAGTGGACCATTGGTATTTTCTACAGACATAAAGGGAACTGTTGTAATTGCAGGCAATGTATCTTCATCTTCAAATTCTAAGCTTTCATTGCAAGACAGTTCCTTAAAAAAACATATTATATTGTTCCTTTATAACTTTCGTAATATTTTTAATTTACAGGACCATACGACATGTTTACTGTTTACTGAAAAGCTATTTTCTCAGATGTTTACCTTTAATTGGTTATGGAACCTCATCAAAATACGATCTCTTGGACTTGGTTGGGCTAAACTACTTGGGTCAAATTGCACTCGAATTGGCGTATTGTTACCAGGTCTAATATCGGACAGACCATTAACTAAATTAACTAAATTCTCCTGACATTCTTGTAATCCACTAGTTGCTACTACTTTGTGTTGTGATGCAATTTCAGCTAACTGTAATAGTTGATTTTGCATTTTGTCACTATTACTACCGAGTTCACATTTCGAAATCTTCGCTGTTTCCATGTGATTCCTAGTGATACTGTTCAGATTTTGCAGGCAAGTCTGAAATTACCAGTGGAGAAATGAATTATTTACTATCTGCTTTAACGGACTTACCTCTACTGTATGTTTCGATTCAGTCTGATCATGGTTCCCAAAGTTTTGTTTACATTTACGTAGCTGTTCAAGCATTTTCTCAATGGCAACATTCTGTAAATCAAGGAAGCAGAAACATAACCATTTTTACTTTGTGCTGTATAAATTTTACCTGTTCTTTATTTTCGTGAATAATATTTCCGGCTTCGGTGAGTAAATAGGCAGCTTGATCAATGTTGATTTGCAGATCAGACGAAACTTTCAAAATTCTATTTTCCACAATTACTTGAGTGTTAGTTATCCTATCCATGCATACACGATTGACATCTTTGGATTTTGAAACTTTTTGCTCCAGTAGTTGTAATCTCTTCATTACCGATTTCAAGGTTTTGTGTATTAGGCTCACATCTTTGTTAATAATCTAAATTGTACAATTAATATACAGAAACTTCAAAATTGTACATAAAGCCTACTTACTTTAATATCGCTTGCAGTATCTTCAGTAATTGCTTGTTGTTTAGTTAAATGTTTGTTAGTATTGTCGAGATTTGACAACAAATCCTCTCTTATGTGTTCCAAATCAATTTTAACATCCAGCCACTTTGTCATATTATTTACTTCTTGTAACTACAGAAAAAGTTAACTATAGAGAGTTTTAAGTACATCACTAGGTATTAACATACAAACTATTATTATTTTGCTCTAATATTATAAATAAAACTTTATTTGTGTCATTCTACAAAAGATCAGTTTATATACAAACAGGGTGTTAAAGAATGGTCGGATAATTTACCCATGTATAATACTAAGAGATAGAGGTGATTTTGTTCTTTAATCAATGAACAGTAGACTACTTATTTCTTTTGGAAAACAAAATTTTAGTTATTATTTGTTTACTGTACACACGATTGTATGCCGTACCATATCCAGCAGGTATAAGCCCATACTGCTTCTAATTATGCTTCAAGAATGGTGTTTTTAAATTCACACTGCAGAAAATCAAAAATTTGCTGCCATTATTTAATTTACCGAAGAAGCTACTTTTATGAATAACATCAATAAGTATAATAATCATGTGTGGGCAGCCAAAAATCCGCACGTTGTTTAGCAGTGAAAATATCAGTATCGATTTTGATTGAATGTTTTGGCAGACTCTCATAGGGCCAGTATTTTTACTAGATTGTTTGACAGCTGCACTGTACATACTTTGACTTCTTGATTAACACTTAATTCCCACTACTGGAAGACGTGCCCCTGAACAATAGCTTATCTGTGGTTTATGCACGATGGGGCTCATCTACATTTTTCAATCGATTTTGAAAAATATCTATAGCCTATAGACAAATGGACAGGACTAGGGGTCTAACTATAGGGCTATCCAGACCCCTGATTTTAACTTACTAGATCTCTGTATTTGGGCAAATGTTATATTAATTTACCTGTTAGTGCCTTTATTGTTCTATGTTTACAATAATGCAATTTATTAACAACAAAATCGTCTTTAGCTCTGAACCATTGGTTTGCAGACTTAAGTTGATTCAGACCTATTTGTTTGGTTTAATGAGCACTGTACGTAAGTAAATTATCCAACCTTTTTTTTTAAAGACGTATGCAGGATGGTTGTATTAGCCAGCTTATATCTTTGGTAATATTAGAGATACAAGAAAAAGTCAAAGAAACAAGTTTCTTAGTTTCACGTTATCTACAACATAGCGATAGTAATAATTTTTCATGGGCCACGAGTTTTTGGGAAAATGGCCCAACTTTGATTTTCAAATAGAACGCCCTGTATATTTTTTTATTAGACGACTCTACCTTAAATTCTTTTTTCATTAATGTATAACAAGTCAGGATTCGCATTTCAATAAGACTAGAAAAGCCAAATAATAAAATTGCAAAAGTTGGCCATGATCATCTTTTATTTCAGAATTAAACAATTGCCACACTGTATTGTTTAATGCAGTTTTTGACAATTTACAAGTAATAAGTTGTTTATCGTCAATGTTGTTATGTTTTAAAGCAGATTTCAGTTGATTTAAAGTTTTTGGTGTTCGTTTTCATAGTATTTTTGTAATTTTATTTGTCATTTTTGGAGTTGGTAAAATGGAAATTTATATGAACGGTGAAAAAGTGAATATGCTGTGCTGTTTTCACAGGTTACATAATACCAAACGTGAAGCTGTGGCTTTGTATAAAAATTTATATCTGCACAGAAGACAACCTAACGTGAAAACATTTAAAAATTTTAAATCTTCATTGAGGTTAACAGGAAGCTTTTCTAAGGAAAACAGAAATTTCCACAAACGAATAGAAACCAATAAAAATAATAATGACTACGTTATTCTAGCCTATTTCAGAGCTTATCCTAGTGTTTCCACAAGACAAGCTGCATCGAAATTAAATATTAAAAGGTAGCAAATCATAAAAGTGTTAATACGTTACAAAATGAAACCTTTCAAGATACATTTAGCCCTGAATTTACATATCAATGATTCTAAAAATCCTCGAACTTTTTTTAATTGGCTTTTAAATATGGGAATCGGATATCTAGTTGGCATAATTTAGTGTAGTTGGTATTCACATTTTGGCTCCATATTTTTTTAAAGGAACATTTACTCAGGATGGATATCTGATGTTTTTACAAAACGAATTTCAAGATTATTTAGAGAATTTTCTGTTAGCTGTAGGCGGAACCAATTTTTTAAATCAAAGATTTTAGCTAAAATTGAAATTCTTTCGTTATTCATAAACCAAATAGAAGACTATCATACTGACTTGTTATACATTAATGAAAAGAGAATTTAAGGTAGAGTCGTCTGATAAAAAAATATATAGAGTATTCTATTTGAAAAACCAAAGTTGGGCATTTTTGTCAAAAACTAATAGGCCGTGAACAATTATTATTGTTGTTATGCTGTAGAAGTGGAATTAAGAAAGTTGTTCCTTTGACTTTTTCTTGTATCTCTAATATTACCGAAGATATAAGCTGGCTAATGAAAATCCAACCAACCTGTATAATTGCTAGCTTTAATTATGCTTTTTTAGGAAAATTTAATTTAGTGCTTCCACTGAATTGCAATTCCATATCAATACAGACTATGTATACCTCCCCACAATTATTCATTCTATTAAGAAAAACACCAGTTTAAGAACCATGTAGGGGAGAAGCGGGCACATTCAGACATGGGGCATTTACGGACAGTTCAAATTCACCGCCTCCTCACGTTTAAAAAATCTGTAAGAGATGGCGGCACTTTAATAAGCCTTTGGATAAAGTTCCATGAACGTTTGTGAATCCATTGATCTGTTATCGCTAAAAGTGTTTACTGTAGATCAGGTATGTAATCTTTTGTTTAAATTCGTAAGGTCGTAAGTTCGTTAAAATATCTGTTTTGTTTTGATAAAGTTATTATTGAAAATGAAGGTTATCAACTAGTTACTTACGCACACAAGTTTTGATCTACAGATCCTAAAGGTTTTGCAAATGTTTCATTTCTTATTAAAACAACATAAGGGGCACATTCGAACAAGCACCCCGGGGCACATTCAGACTGTCCGAAACTGCCCCATGTGGGTTGCAAAAATGTCCTTGCACTTATTTTATTCTTTTTTTATTCAGCAATGGTGCACACATACAAACAAAAGACTGAACAGTCTAATATTCCTGAAGACACCATTAAAGAAGCTGTTATGCAGTATTTACAGGGAAATATGAATATTCGACAAGCATCAGCTACTTATAACTTAAAGAAAATCAACTTTACCTAACAGAATAAAAATTGCTAAACAGAAGAATATGGGTAATTATAATTGAGACCCAGGAAATGAGTGTAGACGAAACAATACACACGAAGTATAGTTCTAGACAAGTTTTCACCGACAAAGAGGAAAAAGAATTTAAAAACATACATATTAAGGTCTTCAGACATACAATATGGCTTAACTCTGAAACAGATTCGGGAACTGGCATACGTATACGCAAAACGCCTGGCAAAAAAGTATCCGACAAAATGGGATGAAAATGGTTTAGCTGGAGTCGACTGGATGCAAAGTTACATGAAAACGACAACGTGTCGTCACTACGTAAGTCTGCAAATACAAGCTTGTCCCGGATGACGTCTTTTAACAATCATAATGTTAATAATTTTTTTGATAATTATGTAAAAGTAATGAGGAAATGCAAATTTGAAGGAAAAAAAATTATAAATATGGACGAAACTGGAGTTACAACGGCGCTGCAAGCACCAAGGGTTGCAGCTTAGACTGGGGAAAAAAACAGGTCGCCCAATGTGTTTCAGGGGAGAGAGGAGAACTGGTTACTTTCTGCGGTATTATTGCAGCATCAGGTAGGCCTCTTCCAGCTGTATATATCTTTCCACGTACTAGGATGAAAGATGAGTTTCTTAAGGGACGTACTGAACATTCAGTAGCATATTGTTCAAAATCTAGATGAATGACATCCGACATTTTCGTAAAAGTCTTACAGCACATACAACAACATACTCATTGTTCCCAAGAAGATAAAATACTACTTCTACTAGACAATCACGAGACCCACAGCTCATTAAATGCGATCATGTACGCAACAGAAAATGGAATTATTATTTTGTCTTTCCCCCCACATTGCTCCCATCAGATGCTACCTTTAGATGTTAGCGTGTTTGGCCCTTTAAAGCAAAGTATAAGGTTCAATGACTGTATGGCTTCAAATTCTCCCAAACTAATAACTATACACAACATTGCCTCGTTATTTTGTCAACCATACTTACAATCATTTACTCCATCAAATATTACAAAGGCACTAAGGCAGAGCCCAGGAAAATAGCCCAAAGAAATAGACGCAAAGGAATGTCTGGAATTCACACAGAAACACCCGAGAAAGAGATAATAGAGGAACTAGAAAAAGCCAAAGCAAATAACAATGAAAATAAAGCAGAGGCAGGTTTTTCAACAAAACAAAATTGGAAAAAAGAAATTAAAAAAACAAAGAAATTTCTTCATCAGAATCAGAACTAGAGCCAGATTTATTAAACTTTGAATTTTCAGAATCTGAAGAAGAAAATATCCAATTTCCAAAAATGTTTGGAAATGAAAAAGTTGAAGTCGATGACCACCTATTTATAAAATGTACAACAAAGAAAACTAGTGTTTTCTAATAGGAATTATGCTGGAAATATTTCACTCAGAAGAATTTGGTGTGAAATTTCTAAGTCATAAAAATTAAAAATTTTCATTTGCCAATGTGGATGACATTTCAACTGTTCTTCGTTAGGATATAATGGCCATACTTCCAAAACCACAGTTCCTAGATGGTACGACCTCGAGAAAAGCAGCAGAAATAAAATATGAGTTCATTTTGATTCCTACAATATTAAATAATTTGACTGGGATATTTTGTTCTGTTTAGTTAGAAAAATAAGTTTTCTTATACGAAATGTATGTTATCATTTAAATAAGTGGACGCGGCTGCCTCCCTGGACTTTCCCATACTGGAAACTGTTCATATCATCTTTATTCAACAGTAGAGTTATTTTCCTCAAAACGGTTGTTCAAGCGCTATCCTAAAACCTTGCCTCGTAACGAATAGACTTACAAGGCTTGTAAGAAGTCCCGCCAAATATCTGCGGTGCCCCTTAATTTCCTTTTAATATGCAACCTGGCATACTTCATTTTCTACTATATACGTCGCACGGTCTAACTAGTACCGATCGCTATTGCTGCCGAGGTAAAATTTTCTAAGTCCCTGGAAATTATATTTTGTAGGGCATAAAAAATCGATTTTTTTATTTACGCGGAAAAAGATTCTTTGACGCAAACAAATAACAACCGTTAGAATAAAAAAATTATTTTTCTAAAAAAGAGGGGGGAGGGGGCCGGTGCGCTTACATATATCCACGAGTGTAATATTTCTTTGCATATTCATATG
>JABXWE010024317.1:0-11558 GCA_014611495.1 Limonius californicus | reverse complement strand
CTAATTAAATTCTCCATAAATGCAAAGACATCGTCAACGTTGCCAAGTATAATATTCTTTAAGTGTCTCGTGTGAGGAAACTAAGCACTATAGGAAGTTCGTGTTAGTGTTTTTGAGGACTGTATTTCTTACAGAAGAGTGCTACCTGAAGCTTTTAAGGTATTTAAAGGACACCCTGTATAAATAAACACCTATATAGTTATTCTTCACGTTATGAGTATGATAATTTTTTTTATTTTCTATATAACGAAGTATTTTCGCGGTCCTTTGATACTTCCATATATGGAAGTTCGACTGTACTTGAGAGTTTATAGTTAAAGTAAGATATTGAAAAATACTTTTTTATATACCGTTAGTAAATGTTTTAAAATTATTAGACAGAAAGGGAAAATACCATGAAATTTCAATAGTACAAACAACATTGGTCCTAAGAGCCGGATTTTTGTAGTACAGTATTATTTAGTTTTAATTTGACCAGCGCATGTAAATAAAAAATACAAAGACAGGTGTCTCTTGTATAGTGAGCAGTGGTTAAGTCTGGCCAAAACAAGGGGTCGTGTGATTACGAGTGAAGGGCAAAACAGCAAATTCCATATGTTAAACCACAAAATCTGTGCCCCAATTTTTCAAGTTTTTGCTGATGAGCCAAATGTCAAACATAATTACAGACTATTGTGTAAATTCCTGTAACAAATTGTAGGAAATTAATAAACCATTTACAAAATTATATTTATTCTGTCTTTTATAACAAACTACATTTATGTTATCAAATTAATTTGAATGCTCTCCTCGTCTAAATGTAGTTTCTTCTTATTGCCTTACGAATGTAATAAGAATATTATACTACTGGATTTTTCAACTTCCATTCTTACATTACAAATCTGCAAAGGGCTTAAGATATTAATTGCAATTTTGGGTTAACCCTCTCTGTACATTACATCTATATGTGTCAATTACATAAACATTTTTTTTTTCGGGTATCTGAGTCATTTTCGTATAAACACTAAAACCAAAAAGGATATGAATTGCTCTTTTTCCTAAAACTTTTCCTTATCTGGAGCCCGCTGATAGAAAACTTTTTAAACACATTCTATTATTTAGTATCAAATACGATTTCTATATATTTATAACCGGTCCACTGCTGAACATTGGCCACTCTTAAAGTTTTCAATTTTTTTCTGGCTTGACTAGCTTGTTACAAATTAGAGGCAATGCTTTTAGACTGGAAAAATTTCTGCCTGTTGTAAACGATACTTGTACAGAAAGGGTTAATAGATCAAACTGTAAGAACTATTAGAATACATGTACATAATAAAATCAAACATTATTTATTTTAGATCTGAATAGCAATTTTACTACAGGTGCAGCTTTGACACAAATGCACATTTTACACTGTACAATATAAAAACTTAATTTCTGCTATAGCCACTGCTGTTTTCCAAGGGGTATAAGCCACATATTCAAGAAGTTAAACTTTGAAATATGCATGCTTATAGAGTTGTTAAGAGTAGTACGAGACTATTTGTAGTTTGTGTCTGTTCAAGAAGAAAACTGCTAATTGAAGCGAATTTCGAGTAAATGCTCAAATACGTCCACATTTAGATGTTTGCTAAGCTTGGCTCACATTGTGCAGCCTTATTTGAGAGACGTATTTTATACTGAGCCATTTTCATTTTTTATACTTTGTATAAGTTTTGTTGCTAGTATTTTTCTTAATTACAGCCCCTTTATACTCATTAAAATTAGTTATTTGACTCTGAAGTTGACTGAAGGTATTCTGCACGAGGTATTGTTGTAGATCAAGACAGAAGAAGATAACAAACAAAAATACTACAGAGATACAGTCTTACAAGCTTATTTTTAATTTCAAAATTATTGTAACTTCTATTTCAACTTGTTCATTCCAATGAGAAAATTATAAATTCAAAATCAAAATTTTAATATATGAAGTACAATGAGATCAAAAAGTCGAAAATAGTTGGTAGCAGATTTTTGAAAAATCCCTATAATAATTCGAATAATATTAAGTTGGCTGGACTGAATTGGCCAGTGCAGCGCATGCGCACATTTTGACATTTTTATTTTAAACTTACTCGCGTGTTTTGAAAATAATTTTGTGTTTTTAATTTTTATTGTGCAAACTGCCTTTTTCACAAGAGATAGACACGTTTATTGTTATGGTTTATTTCCGTACTGGCCACCAAAACGAAAATAGCTCGTGGACGTACATCGCTGAAAATAGCTATGTTCAATTTTCACAACAATTTCCAGAAGATCTCGTCACCTATTCTGTTTATGTGCAACATATGCAAATTGTTATTGATCATTTTATGGATACAGGAAGTGTTGTTGAATGGAAAAGATCTGGCCGACCTAAAATAATTACAGGTGTTATTGCTGATGTACAACAACGCATGCAAGCAAGTCCTAACAAATCTCTTCGTAAATTATCTGCACAAACAGGTAAGCAAACCGTATTAGTTTATATATAAATTTAAGATAAAATCTCTAGTTGTTCTATTTAAATTTCATGTTTTTTATTCCCAAAATCCTGTCGTTAGTGACGCCACTGAACTTCTACTAGTTACCTTTTTTTTTAAGGGCTGCCAACTATTTTTGACTTTTTAATCTCTCTGTATATACTACTACTACAACTAATACTAGGCCTGTTCTGATAATTTAAATAAATATCAAATTCATTTAATTGTTGAAAACTGTAAATCAGCACTCTTTTAATGAGGAATATAAAAGTGAATGTTGTGTAAATTTTGTTAGTAATGTCAGGGTGTTTTTAAAATATAGGGCCAAATTTGTAGTGTGTTGGGGTGCCCAGTAGGCTAAAAAAAGTTTTTATTAACATCCTTCCAAAAAGGCTTTGACGAGTTACATAAATATGTAAGTTAGCAGTCCATATTTAATGTTTGAAACTGCTAATTTCGTTGGGGTTGGATTGGACCTAGTGGACCAATTCCATGGCTTCCCAAGTCATTTATTGTACGTTGTGCTTTATTAGTATTTCCCTTATAACTATTGAATTAATTATTATCGGAGATATGTCCATTAGAACTTTTTTTACTTAACTTGGAACCCCAACAAGGTGTTGAAATGTGGCTTCAAGATTTAAGAACACCCTGTATATACCAAAAAGGAACTTGTTTAAATACTTTCCATTATTTATCTAATATTGTCTGAATCACAGGTGAAACTGGATATTCAGAACTGTATCAAGAAATGAAAAATAAAAACTGATCAATATAGATTACATATATAAATCTGTAAAGACTTCTCGTATTTATATAGTGCCGTACTTTTTATATGTTTGTGGTTGTAAGTTCTTAGAAATAAAACCTTAACATGTGACATTTTTAATGTTATTTTAATGTATTATTCCTTCTGTTCTTACTTTCCTGTTCTTTATTGAATGGAATTAATTACTAAAATGTCATCTGAAAAATCGGGGTAAGGTATACACAAAATTTTTTATACGAATACTACACTAGCTATCATCCATTGCCCTAATGGATTCTGAAAACTTAACATTAGCCACTTAAACCATGAATTTTGTTTCTGTGTACTTTGGAAAAACAAAATATTTAGAGAAGCATGTTAGAAGCCTAATAAATTAGATGTAGAATGCTGTTTATAATATCAGTTACAAATCTCTTAAAATATTACATATTAATTAAAAAAGAGATAATTGGCAGCATTAATATTTTACATAAAATTTCAAGCCTTTTACCTAAAATGAATATTTCTGATGTGCAACCAAGCAAATAAAACTTTCTCAAGTCAAAATTAAATAAATATGTCAATCACATTTCTTAAAAAGTAAAAAGTCAACTAATTTTGTTCCAGTTTATACAAAAATATTCACCTTAGTATTAATTTACATATTATTAACTAAGTGGATACGAGTAGTTCGAATTCCAGTCTCTTTCAAATACTGCCTGCAGTTGACTGCGGATTGTTGTGTGCGATTCATTTCTATTAAAAACAGGATCGTGAACTACAAAACCTATGCCTGCTGTGTCAGTAAAATAGTCTCCAGACCAATTGGATGTTCCTATGTAGGCTGTATTATCAGTTACCATGTATTTGTTGTGATTTACTCGTGCAAAAGGAATTTTTGCTTGATCAGGCGTTGCAGGAACAACAAAGTGACGCTGAAAATTTCAGTTTTTAAAACAGCATGCATAAAAATGCGAGAAACGTCTTACCACTTCAATAGAGATTTTTGCAAAGGAACCAGTTACATCAGCAAGGGACTTTAAGAAATTATTCTCAGCAGGCCTTGAATGGTTCCACTTGCTTATTAACATTCTTACATGCACTTTATGTTCTATGGCAGCTGTCCGCAAGGCATTGTCAATTTCTGGCCAAAACTGAATTTTTGGTGTGTATATTGTTAGGGGAAAATAATCCATTACAGCAATGTAAATGAATTTTTCTGCTCGTTGGATTACATTTACCACTGCATCTATATCATCTGAGCGTCCATGTGGAGAGAAAGGTGGTGGTGAACTCTTAAACAAACAAAGGTGCTATGAAAATTTAGTGAAAACTGTAAAAGGGTTGAGTCTCAATATATGAATCAACTCAATATATTGATTTAGTTCTCCTAGTGTATATCTAGAGTAAGAAATATTCCACCCTGTATATTATAATTCTGAAACAAAGCTTCTACTATTTTACTTCCTCATTAGCTTTTCCTTAATGAATTAAGGTGAATTGTATCCCATTTAAATAGTGTAATATAATTAACCTTTTGCCATATTTGGCTCTGTACTCTGTATATTATTACAATCTGTAATAAGGCTACTACTACTTTATTGCCTCATTAGCTTTTTGTGCTAATGAACTGCATTCAGTTTAAATGTGTTACAGTATTTTTTTAATATAATAATTACTCTTTTGTTACATTTCATTAGTTTTAGGATTCATTCTGTATATTACAATGTTGTAACAAAGCTATTTTCTCACTGTATCCAGTTTAAATATGCTATATATTTTTCTTAATAAATAGATCAGGACTTGTGCAAGGATCACAAAATTATTGATAAAAAGATGACAGAGTGCATTATTGCAGAAAAATAGTAACTTTAAAATACTGTTTTATAAATCTATCCAGACCCTATCGAAAGGTGCACTTCCTTAGTATGTAAAACTGCAACAAATACCAGAAAACCCAACAACATAACATCAAATTTATTTTAATATAATAGTACTATCTTTCCACTAAAATACCGTGAGTTCAAAAAGTAATTACATAACGGTTGCCCTTGGAATAATAAAATAATGTCTAATGCAAGCTTTATATACCAATTGAGGTTTAGGCACAGCCTTTCTAGCGCCATCTAGCGCAAGCGCCAGTACATTACCGGCAGTGTTATGTTAGGTTAAGTTGCATGGTAAATGTAAATGAATCAATTTTTGAAGAAATGAGTTCTATTATTTCAGACGATAACAGTAACAACTAAATTACTACACTATTAAACAAATCATAACAAGTAGGTAATCATTAAAATTGGAAATTATAAATTTTTTATTTCACAGGTACAGAAAAATAAACATGAAAAAGTAAAGAAGCTGTTCAAAATGACCACCGTTTTCCTGCAGACACAAATTTACTCGTCTTTTCATACTATTAAAAGCATTTATAAGAATTTGAGGAGTTATATTGGCACACTTTCCGTAATTCTGTTTTGCAGTTCCTCGATATTGTTAATAGGAGCCTTGGTATACATTATTTTTCAGATAAGGGAATATAAAGTAATCTAAAATAGTCAAGCCTGGTGATCTAGGTGGAAATTCTGGATTTGAACGTAAACTAATTATTCGATCGTCAAAAAATTCACAAAGGTAATTGAGGGTCTCTTGAGCGGTGTGGGCCGTCGCGTCATCCTGTTGGAAGTAGCCTTGCTGGAGCTCATCCCCATGAAGCTGATTAATAACTTCACGTATAATATTCCGGTATCTATGAGCAATAACAGTTTCGTGGAAAAATATGGGTCCGATAATACGTCTTCGAGACACAGCAATCCAAATACCAAGTTGTAACGGGTGAAGGGGAGATTTGCGAAAAGTATACGGATTTGCAGCACTCCATAACCTATTTTGTGAGTTTGTATACCCCGAAAGGGTGAACCAGGCCTCGTCAGAAAAAAAAGTTAAATTTAGCAATTTGTCGTTGTTCATTAAATTTTTGGAGGCGGCCGTAGGCTAGAGGTTAGCGCGTTAGACTTCTACGCCGGGGGTCCTGGGTTCAATTCCCAGTACCGGAACATCGGATTTTTAACGGCCATTCTCCCTCGCAAGGCAATGGCAAACCAGCGAGGTATTCTGCCTAGTAAATCTTCTCTGGAGTAGAAGTGTTTACACTTCCCGTGGTTCGGAGCCCACGTTAAGCTGTAGGTCCTCTATGTCTGTGGCACTCTAAACGCGCAACACAGGCATAGGAGAGAAGATCGCTACGTCTCTTAAGAGACAAAGCACCCTAAGAAGAAGAATTAAATTTTGATGGAACCACTGACAATACAACATTCTCCTACTGTGATCTGCTGGCAGCAACTCATGTAAAGCAAGAATTTTGTATGGGAGCAGCATTAAATCTTTTTTGACAATAGTATGGCAAGTTCCTAGTGATAAACCAGTCTCTTCCGAAAGTGTACGTAGGGATATAGTGGGTTGCTCGTTCAAACGTAGACAAACATCGACAACTGTATTTTGAGTACAAACTCTTAGCCTTCCAGCTCTATCTCTATGAGTATGCTCCCTGTATCTTGGAATACCTCAACACATCTTCTAAGTGCGCTGTAAAAATCTCCTTCAAGGACAGCAATATCTGAAAATTGTTGCCGAAATTCCTCTAAACATGGCACCGCACTGTAAATCCATTCGCCGTTCTCTCGAAAATCACTTCGAAACAATGATTCAATCATAAATGTTTTGTGTTCTATTGTAAAAACCATTATAATTGTAACTTAATTGAATTTTCAATATAAACTTATGACAACAACAGTGATGACAATAATTACTGAATTTTAGAGCCTGCTGCTGACATTATTTTATTTTCCATGGCCAATCCTTATGTAATTACTTTTTGAACTCACGGTATGAAATACTCAAGTGCATACATTCTACACTAAAGTACCTACATCCAATTTACTTTCATATTTATATAGAAAATGTCAGGAAAGTAGATACCAGTACAACTATCATTAAAATTATTTACTTATGGCAAGTAGTAAAGTGCCTAAAGTACTTCCCAGCTTTGCTGTAGGTACAAAAAGAGTTAAAGGTTGACCTACTTTTGTTAGATTACAATATATTGGGCAACTTTTTACATAGGGAAGTTTCTAAGTAGATATAAAAAAGAAACCATATATACAGGGTGGGCCAATGAAAACGAAACAGACCCCTCAATTTTATTTTTAGAGGGAAACTTTTTGCGTTTATTTTCAACCATGTCACTTCAACCTCCTAGGGGTGGTAAGCTTCACCCCTAAAATTTTAAATGGGTAAGGGGGTTTAGTTATGCATCATTTTAAAGGGCGTTAAATTCTCGTTTTAACGCTTCCTAGCTTTTTAAATTCGGATACGTAGTTTTCGAGAAAATGCCTTTTAAAGATAGTAACCCGCCAAAAACCAATAATTCATGATTTTTCATATTTACCAAAATGGTTTATTCTACTGTGGAAAAGATATTAAAAATTGAACTTTATTATGAAAACGGTAGATCCGCTAATATTACAGCTGAGTTATTTAATGAACAATATTCTTATAAGTATGTTAATTGAAAGTACGTTCTTGAGCTAGTAGCCAAATTTCGGGAGACAGGAACGGTGGCAAATCGAAAGCGAATCGTAGAAGCTGAAAATCGAATAGTGGGAAATGAAGCTATAGAAGTTGCACTTTTGGGCCACGTCACGTTACAATGTGAATGAGTTGATGTTTCAACAAGACAGAGCACCTCCACACTATCCCCTTGCTGTTCGTCAGCATCTGAACGAAACATTTCCTGGTAGATGAATTGGCCGGAGAGGAGCAGTGGACCTGCGAGGTCACCAGATTTAAGCCCTTTAGACTTCTTTCTGTGGGGCCACATCATAAATGTAGGTTGAGTTTGCTGTATTTTTGCACTACCTGGCTTCCTGCCTTTCGAATAATGACTCCCTGGTACTTCCGCTCTTGTTTCGAATTGTTTTCGTAGTACTCAGCCAGAATTCCTAAATGATTTGCGTTAATGGATTAACAACGAATGCCGGAAAATTACCCAGAAATGCTTCAGAAAGTCCAAAGCCGTTTTCAACAAAACCTATACTACTTACTGTTTGGATGCTGGAGGTCAACATTTCGAACATTTAATAAAGTGAAAGTTAAGGTAAATATCTTGATCAACAAAACATTACTGGTGTATATTATGGTAAAAGTGGAAAATCATGAATTACTGGTTTTTGACGGGTGACTATCTTTAAAAGGCATTTTCTCGAAAACTACTGATACGAATTCGAAAAACTAGGAAGCATTAAAACGAGAATTTAATGACCTTTAAAATGGCGTATCACCCGACCCCCTTTTCCATTTAAAATCTGAGGAGTGAAGCTCACCATTTGTAGGAGGTTGAAGTGACAAGGTTAAAAATTTCCCCTCAAAACAAAACTTGACGGGTCCGAGAAATTTTTTAAAAAATGAAGATGAATAGGAAAAATCAGGTCTGTTTCGTTCTCATTGACCCACCCTGTATATAGTACACAATTTAGAGCAAAATCAAATAAGTACGTTTTTCCCCAACCTACTTTGTTTTAACATTAGCAGTTTATAAAATTAAAGTACTTCGTAATGAAGGTGTTGCAAGGTTTAAAGGTAGAATTGATTAAGTAAGTATATCTTACTGGTCATAACAGGTCTTTTCACACCTCTATTATAGGTAACAACACAATCATTAAAAACAATAATTCAAATTGCTTTAATGTAATCCTTATATTGTGCCAATGAAACAAGATAGGAAACAATTATACATTGTGGAATCACTATTATGTCTTAGTTATGACAAAAAAACCAAGGATCAATCAAATTTGTAATATACAAAATTCCAATTTGAATTAAAAACATAAAAAAGGGACCTTTCACCAACCAGCAATTCTATTATTATTATAAAATTTTGAAAAACTCCTTACCACGGCCACTTCATGGTGTTAAAGGGTTTTTCAAAGTTTTATTACATGGTATAAAAAAATAATGTACTGTACAACTGGTAATAATCTTCAAAATCAAAGAAAGTTCCTATAAAAATAGTCTCAAAAATACGTTTTAATAGGTTTAAAACCAAAAAAAGGTACACGCTGTTACCTTATCTGGTCGTCACCCAGTATAGCACATTCACCGAGATGGTTTACAAGAAGGTTCTCACTTCAATTTTGCATTTTGATTTTTAAACATGCTCTAGTTTTTGAAAAATTTGTTTAAAGAAAAAGTTCTGCTTTACTATTTATTACGAAAACCTTTCCTTTTGTTTAGAAGTGGTTCAGAAATTTAGGAAGGGACCCAGTTAATTTAATTCCCTAATGGTCAGAATATGGAAGCATTTTATTAAAAAAAAAATAGAAATCTATAATTTTACATTAACAAAGTTAGTAAATTTGAGTGCTGTCTAACTTGTACCTTAGCTCTTCAAGCTATGAAAGAAAGAACAATATTAAATCAATATGTAAATTCAGAAATAAAATAGCCTATAAAACAATAAAATGGTACTCTGATGAAAAGTTCTAGGAGATATTATTTCTTGGGACATATGAAACGTATTTTGGTTAGTTCAAGTAAATAGCAGGACACAAGTCTAATAAATAATATAAAAATAACAAGCACTTACGGACAAGTAGGTCTGAAATGTGTCATTATGCAGGGTTAAATTCAAAGGAGTGTCAATATTGAATTTTGTTTCAAGGATCGATGGCCACTGATCTGGAATCTTTGCCCCCTTCTCACCAAGTGCCCAATACACCTATAATATTAATAAAACAATTTAACATATTCAAGGAAGAAAATTAATTATAGCTTACGTCAAATATTTTAGAAATATCCTCTGCTAGGCAGCTACAATTATATACAACTACTCCCATTTCTTTCACCTGAAACAATAATGATCGATAGACAAACAATAATACAAAGATATAAATTATACACTAGTTTATTGTATACTGCCAAGGTTGTATGACAATTCTAATCAAGTGAAAATGGTTTTCCTAGTATCAAAACAAATTATCTTTCTCAACCTAATTATGTCATTCAGTAAATATTAAATTATTAATGATGCCTCCAGGTAGTGTATTATAGATAACATTTTTTATTCTGTTGACAAAGTCCAAAAGTGTTCTTTTATGTAAAAGGTAAATATTGTTATACAGCATTATGTAATCATTAATGTGAATGCCACTGTATTTGTTTTTAATGTTAAATAATTAAATAATATTCACTGTGTTAAATAATTAATATCCCACCTAGCAAATTATTAATTGCGTAGACATAAGAAATGTTTC
Source organism: Limonius californicus (assembly GCA_014611495.1). Taxonomy (NCBI): domain Eukaryota; kingdom Metazoa; phylum Arthropoda; class Insecta; order Coleoptera; family Elateridae; genus Limonius; species Limonius californicus. Next base: position 1,023 of record JABXWE010024317.1, on the reverse strand, counting down.
GAGCAAAAACATGCATGTCTGCTGGGAACCTATTGATTGCTTTAGTTTATAAGTCAAGGTGGATTATCAGTTGCCCTTTTATTAACATGTGCTAAACACATTAAACCTCGACCTATATTTTACGATCAACAATGTTACTTCACATTTTTTCTATGTACCAACCCTGAAATGTTATTTTAAAAACACTTTAGCTGGGTGCATACATTTATTCTATTTATAAACTCTCATGAGAGTATGTATATATTAATTATGTAAATTTAACAGTTGGCAGGTCATAAATGGCCAGTGTTGGGTAAGTTACTCTAAAAAAGTAACTAAGTAAGTTAATGAGTTACTCGGCAAAAAAGTAACTAAGTAAGTTACTAAGTTACAGAATTATAAAAGCAACTTGAATAAGTTACTACGTTACCATAAAGTAACTCGTTATTTTTTAAGTTACCTTTTTTTATGAGACGCTACTAATGTACATGCAATTACTACCAACTTAATACCAACAGAAACACACATTTATAAGCAATTGTTTATTAGCATATATTCTATACGTGGGGGAAGAAACAGGCTTAGAGCTTAGAGGCGCTGGTTCAACGATGTTTTTGGGATTTTTCCAGGATTCTATTATATTTTTCATTATTATTGAAATATAGAGCCGGTGAATGTATTTTCGTCTGAATTAGACACCCCCAACCTGCGCATAGGCGTTAGGAATGTACTTCCCAGTAATCCGCATACCTGCTCAGAGAGCTCCTAGTTGTTAAAGGATTAAAGATTACTGGAAAAAGCTGTCACCACCCAAATAGGATCCGTCAAATATTATTTATTATCGAGTAAGTACAAGAAGGTATTCCTGTGTTCGGTATTAGCATTTGCCTACTAAAGCATTCGAAATTTCAACAAATTCTTCAGCTTCAGGTATAATTTCTTAAATACTACGCATTAATAACCGGACATTTTAAAATATTTTACATTTGTAGCATGAAAATGTAACTTGTCATATTCAGTTACTAAAGTTACTAAATAATTGTA
>JABXWE010024316.1:0-11233 GCA_014611495.1 Limonius californicus | reverse complement strand
TCACAACTATCGTGACGTTTATTACTGTTTTTTAGTTGTCGGTATAGTTGGTTGTCTACACAATGGGCGTAATTGACGCGTTCATTTTAAAAGTATACATAGGCAATGTATGCTAAAAAGAAAAATTCCTTGTATGTTTCAAATGAAGATTTAGGGGTTTAAAACACAGATTTGCTGCTTTATATCGCATTCAAGGTTCAAATCGAGATTGCGGTGGAGAAGTAGAAATTTTTAGATTGAAGACATATCTTCAAGTCGAAGTTTAGAATTTTATGTCGCCAAGTCCAAAATTAAATTTTATGTCTCTAATTCAAAGTACCTATAAATATTGAACGATAAGCCGATATCTTGAAGTGGAGTTTTAAATCTTGATTTTTAATTTCAGTCAAACTGCTAAGTTTAAAGAAAACATTTGGAATTCAAGATTTTATATTTAAGTTGGATATCTTGAGAAATTAAAATCGAATTGTAGCAATGTATATAAAACTTTAAAGTGAGTGTGACTATAAGGTTTCGAATTTAAGCTCAAAATTTTATGATTAAATCTGCATTAGAGTCAAAATTTTAGAAAGTAAAATGCAATTTTGAGGGTCAAATCACGAATTTGGGACAGACATTTTGAGTATGAACTAAAAATTTTCATCTAAATGCAATATTTAAAATAAAGACATGATATTAATTCTAATTTTGTTTGAACTACAAGTTTGATATTTACAATCGTAATTTTTAAATTATAATCAAAGATATTACCTATTATTATGTCCCACTGATTTGCGGTTTGAAGTTAGTCTTAAGTCATATTTCCGACACACACTATGTTAAACAATCAGAAAGCAAATTTGATTGAAAAATAGTTTATTTAACAGGTCGCCAATAATTGTTTTTAACTTATAATATTAATACATTCTTTGTACAGTACAAAGAACTCATGTCTTTCAAGGGGTAACATTCCAAGGAACAAAACTGCCAGGTTTCGGTTCATCCAACTGCAACAGAATATGTAATAATTATTATTGATATTTTCAGTAGAACTATCTGATTTAAATCGTATTTTTATCCAATATCTTACCTTGGCGGTCAAATGATCTTGACAAGCCATTCGAATCCTTGCCGACGTAGCCGGGGCATATAATTTGAAGTCAGTTGGTGATAAACCAGCATCTTCTCTGGCAGATTTAATTGCTTCTCTTATAGCAAATAGCACAGAGCTTGCTAAGAATAAAGGTGGTTCACCTACAGCCTAAATTAAAATAAAACAGGTACATAGATATGGAAATGAGGTTTTCTTAAATGTGTTTAATTACCTTAGATGAATACACTGCCCTTGGATTCGGTGCCCCTTTCAGAAGAGCAACATTAAATTCAAGAGGAATATCAGCAAAACCTGGTAGTTTATAGGCTCCTGGGCCCCTGGTGAAAATGGTACCATTGGGAGAGTATACCATTTCTTCAAGTACAAATAAACCGTAGCCTTGGATAAAACCACCTTCAATTTGTCCAATGTCGATGGCTGGATTCAAACTTTCACCTAATTTCAGCAGTGGAATTAATTACTTTTATTATTCCATTACATTTTGATGTTTATTTGGGTCACCATAAGACTAAGAATCGATTATGTTTTATCTGAGTAATAACACAGCACTTACAGCAAAACCAATCATATCATATGTAAAATATTGACCAATTAAATAATCTTAATGCTTTGTTATATCTTGATGTTAATTGAGGTTATATCACGAGTTTAATAATCAATTACCTTATATTTGAATGATAATTCAGCCCATAGCACGTAACTATTGACGAATCACATCATCTTGATGCTTTGTCAGACCCGAAGGTTTACTTCCTCTACAACACGAGACTAACAACCAATCATATTATATATATGAACGTTAACTCCGCCCATATCACGTAACTAAGGGCCAATCGCATCATATTTCTATATCAGGTGACTAACAGCTAATAGTAATATGAAATTCAAGAAATGTTTATTCTAATTTAAACAAGCAAAAGCTCGAAGAGATATTTTACAACAATTTTACTTAATTATGTAGTAGAAAAGTTTTCTTCTAAATTATTTATTAGACGGTGTGAAACAAATCGGTTATGCAACCAATTAAGGAAAGATTTTAACATTTATCTGTGTAGTTTTGTTTTGTAAGTGAGTAAAGTTGGCCCGGCGCTATAAAGTAAACGATTTACCTAAGAGTGTTCTAAACCAACTTAACAGCTCAAAATTATGTTAATGTAACCTTTGACATCGGCAAACTATTATGCAGCTGCCAATGTAAAACTCATTACGTATAAATACGAAAAAATAAATTTGTTACAGAGTCTTAGTATTGTTTTGACTTTAAGACAGTGAAATAAATTATAACATTGGGGTTACGTGCATTATGTTATTCAATAATGGTAGTTTACTATAAGATGAAAAATATCCCTAAGTTAATGAATTTTCTTATGATTTTTTTCACTTTACTTCAATAAGAAATATGTGATTTAATATTTAAAAAGCTACAGGTTGAAAGGTCGCCTATTAACGGAGCAACGGTGACAATAAGAATCGCGAATAGCTTATTTTGAGCCACTTTACGAGTAGCATCCCTTTAGCGGAGAGAAGTCTCACCTAAATCCATCACAATGTCCGTCTTTAAAACTTGATGGTCTCCAGTAAGACAGTCAATTTCTACTTCACTGCAAGCCACGCCAAATGTAAAATAGTTGAAGGCGTTTCCTGAATTAGTTTCCCAGTTATAGCCAATATTAGGTGTTCTATAAAATCCGGTAGTCGATAAACTAACCCTATCCATGTAAGCTGCCATAACCCAGTCTTCCCATTTTCCTTTGGGATTCTTCAGTTTGTACGGTTCCAATCGTTGCTTAATAGTTTCACACGCACTCTGTTAATAAACACTTACGATTAAGTTTTGTTTGCTCTGATATTTTACCTGCATAACTTACCATCACAGCCATTCCATTTAGATCCGACCCAGAACTAGCAGCTGTTGGTGATGTATTGGGTACTTTGTCAGTAGAGGTTTCACTAATATGAATTTTACTACATGGAATTTCTAGTACTGTGCTAGCGACCTGTATCATCTTGGTATGCAAGCCTTGACCCATTTCGGTACCACCATGGCTTATAAGGACCGAACCATCAGTGTACACGTTGACCAGGGCTCCTGTTTGGTTCAAAAAGAGAGCAGTAAAGGCTATTCCGAATTTTGTTGGTACTATGCTGATGCCCCGCTTTTTCCACCTATGTTCTCTAAAAATTACTGTAAGTAAGTTTTGTTGATTACCAGTTTAGAAAATTAATTTACTTGTTATATTTTTCTATTTCTTTTTTTCTGGCTGCCAAGTGAGCAGATGTAATGCATTCGTCCCAACATCTCAACATCGTGCAGTATTCTAATTTCTGGTTGTAATGGGTAAGGTCTCCTTCTCTATACAAATTTAATCGACCAATTTCTACTGGATCTTTTTTCAGGTATTCAGCAACTTCTCTAATCATGGTTTCTGCAGCTAACATTCCTTGTGGCCCTCCAAATCCCCTAAAAGCTGTATTGGAAGGCAGGTTAGTTTTACATGCATATCCAATTACGCGAGCATTTGGAATTTTGTATGCGTTTTCAAAGTGGAACATAGCACGTTCCAATACCTAGAATGTAAAAGAAATTGTAAAATAGAGAAAATATTTAATTTTGCTTAATGTTTACCGCAACAGAGAGATCATTTGAACAACCAGCGTTATTATATATATGAATTTCACAGCCAAGGATCTTTCCATCCTTGTCGAAAGCAGTTTTGTATTTGATGTAGAAGGGATGTCTGGTTCCTGTTACAAGCATATCTTCATCTCGATCCAACATGCACCTGACTGGGCGGTTCAAACGAGAGGCAGCAAGAGCTGCTGGTAATCCTACAACCGTAGATTTGGACTCTTTTCCGCCGAAACCTCCTCCCATCCGTTTTACTTTTGTTACTATTCGATTTTGGGGAACATCCAGAACATGAGCTATGAGTTTCTAAAAAATAGTAATTTTAGCATAGTGACTTAAGTACAACTATTTAATATCTTCTTTAAGCAGGTAACATTTGGATGTAAAGTTGGTTACCTATAGCCCATTTTCAACTTGCTAGAGTATGTTCCAATTGACAAGACAAAAGCAAAAGATGCGCAATGGCAAAAAGCGGGTGTTGTAATCGATATTTACGCAAAGTTTACTTGCCAGGTAAATGATTAGTGGCGACAATGCCAGCTTAAGCCGATTCAATGAGCAGATAGATGGAACTATGTTGCAAGTAACCGCCTCTTCTGACAAAACGCTCGCCTTGCCAATTGGAACAAGCTCTATTTTATAGTACAAATGTCTATGATGTACTTCAGGTGACTTGCTACCACAATGAGTTTAGATACTTACACCTAGTTCTGTAGGATGTTGTGTTGACGAGAAAATTTCCATTTCATAATCCTCCCGTTTTGGCACAGCCACAACACATTGAGTTTCCAAATAGAAATGCTCTTGAGCGCCATTTCTACAATCACCCTCAATAATATGCGGTGCAGTGGAAAAAACTTGGTCAACATCACCTTTCTCCATTTTCTTCTCCACAAGGAATGACTTATGTTTAATGGCATCTTCTATTGTAATTATTATAGGTGACAGATCTTCATACGCTACCTTAACTTTTCGAGCGGCTTTCTGTGCCGTCGCTTGGTCTTCGGCAATTACAGCTGCGAGTATTTGCCCTTGACACTGCACAATTTTTGATGCGAACACCTCGTCATCGTGCATAACGGCTCCAACTTTATTTTGCTCTTCTGTTAGATCTTTTGCAGAAAAGAACGCATGGACTCCTTTCATTTTCAATGCCTCAGAAGGGTCAATTGATAGGATCTTCGCGTGAGCTTTTGAGCTAAAAACTAAACCCATGTAAAGCTCGTTAGAGAAGTATGGCATATCATCACAATAAACAGCTTCCCCAGTAGCTTGTTTGAAAGCTGACATATGTGGAATAGGTTGTCCGACTGAATTAATCTTCTCATCAGAAGGTAGAACTTGGAAATATTGAGAACTCTTGGGAATTTTGTTGTGGAAACCGTTAATTGCACTCTTGTCCCTTTCATCTATCACAATATTAGGCAGAGTAGTTTGAAGCTGTTCTGATATAGCCAAAAACGCTCTGAAGAAGAAGCTCAAAGTTAGGGATCTTCGATATTGAATCATCCCTCCAGGCGCACTTGGAGACAGAGGCAAGTCATCCATTAAGTGTTTGTAAGCTAGGTCTAGAGTTTCTTGATTCCAGTGTCTACCGATCAAATTCTTACTTGTATTCGGTGCTGATACAGTTGTGGGAGCCATACCTCCAAAAGCAACATTAATTTTGTTGATGACGTCTGTTCCAGGTTCAAATACAACATTAAGTGCGGAGTTAACTATGGCGATATCATCATCACGTCTTCGTGCTTGCTTGTACGCATAAAAGTGTTGGTTTTCTTTTGTGAATGGGATGTCGATTGCTACTAGAATTTCATCTTTCCTAACAATATTTTTACGATAGCCTGTGAAGAAGTTTTCGTCCATGATTACTTTCCTTTGGCCACCCTCTTTGCTTTGTAGTTCTAATTCTGTCTTACATGCGATAAAAATAGGGTTGAGATCAGAAATGGGACTTCCAGTCATTATATTTCCCCCAACAGCTGCAACATTTCGTATTTGTTTGCCCGCAAACCAATGTAACATGTCAACTATAGCAGCAAAGACGCGTGTTTTATACAAAGGTTGCAATTTTATTTGTTCCTTCAAAGCATTTTCCATGTCTTGTAATGTAACCGAAGCACCTATTTTGATTCCATGATCCATATTTTTAATTTGAATCATTTCAGGAATCAATGCGGGTTGTATTAAAACGGGATAAACAAAATGTTTAAATTTAACTTCAACACCAACTTCGGTGTTTCCAACTATTATTTTGGCATCCGGGTACTTCTGTTTCAAGTCCAATAAGTCTTTCATTTGCGTTGGCCTGTACCAAGTAACTTCTTGTCCTTTAAAAACTAAATTTTGTCGGTCTAAAGTGTCATATAACTTTAATTCCGGTGGAAAAATCGGTTCTTGTGAAGCATCGTATGGAGTAAATTCGTGAGGCTTAAATAAAACTTCTTCATCTTTTTCGCCATTGCTAGAACCGTTTTGAAGTTTGCAGCACTTATCACCCATTGCGCAGGTCCCATTTCCATTTGCAAGTGCAGTACCATTTTGCATTATTTCCCAGTCTTCGGTGAAAGTTTTGTACCCTTCAATGATGGGTCTGTATCCAGTACATCTACAAAGGTTTCCTTGAAATGCTATTTCCAAGTCTTTCATAGACGGTTTGGGAAGATTTCTAAGTAATGTGTACATAGACATAACGATACCAGGAGTGCAGAAACCACATTGGGATCCATGAGCTTTAGCAATTCGCTCTTGCACCGGATGTAGCTTCGTCTTGGTGGATCCAATACCTTCAACGGTTGTAACTGCAAGGCCATGCATTGCGCAAACTGGTGCTAAACAGGCATTAACTGCTAGGTGACTGATTTTATTAAGAAATGTAACTTTGTAAGATTGGTTTTAACGATGATAACATGTTCTTGATAGTACATATTGGAAGTGCTCTTCGAAAAGTTTTTTCATAAAAATATTTCGAATAAAAATTGTAGTAACAATTAAATGACTTAATAAAATTATGTTGAATATATTAAGCTCGTTTAAGTAGAGCCCCAATGGGACTGTTTAACCATTCCCGAATCCGTATAAATGGAGAAGCTCAAGTTAACCATATTGTTGTTAAACTAAGAGATGTAATATGCGAGCAAAATTAATTGGTTTATAGACCATCTATGGCCAGGAGTGGTGTAGCGTAATAAAACTGACAAATTGCTGCCAACTGCCAATAGCGAACCCTTCGCATAGAGCTAAGAATTAAATTTCATTAAATATCATTGTTGTAGGTCCAAGAAACCAGATATGGAAGCAAAATAAACTTGAACATAGACAAAGGACAATAGATAAAGCTTGTGTAATTTGATAACAGTAACAGATTGTTAACAAACTGTCAATGGTATTAAGGCACACTAATAAAACAAGACAAACCGATAAATTAAAAATGTCTTGTAGAAACTTACACAACTCAAGGATTCTGAAGAAGCTAAAAAAGAAGAAAACACGAAGTAAGACAAGAAATAATTAACAAAAAGTAGGATCTGGTAATTATGTATTAAGCCACGACTATTATACCTCTACTTTGAACATTCTGAACGAATGCTAATATTTTTTAACATTAACTGGTTGAAGGTATTATTGTAACTGAAGTAATTTTTGAGTTTTTTTTTTATTAATGTCACCGTAAATCAGCGGTTCTCAAATTTTCGTATTTTGCACCCCCCCCCTTTTATCTTGAATAATTCTGCGCCCCCTGGATAATATAAGATAGATGAGAATAACCCAATGCGCAGGAACCTATTTAACTCGATTTGCCGTAGTACTGTCAAGAATCGGAAATTTTAAAGAATCGATTCTCGATTCTGAAAAGAATCGATTCCACAAGAATCGGTTCTCGATTCTAGAATCGGATTTCGATTCTCGATTCTAGAATCGGATTTCGATTCTCGGTTCTACAATCGGATTTCGATTCTCGATTCTAGAATCGGTTTTCGATTCTCGGTTCTAGAATCGGATTTCGATTCTCGATTCTAGAATCGGATTTCGATTCTCGATTCTACAATAATCGTTTTTTGGTTCTAGAATCTAGAACAGTTTCCCAATTCTAAAATCAAGAATCGTTTGTCTTCTATTGAAACAAGAATGGTTTGCGATTCCAAGATGGAAAATAGTTTCCAAATTCACATCTTTAGAATTGAAAAATAAATTGATAGGAGAAGTGAGATTAGTGTCTTCCAATTTCAGAATTATAAAAGTCTCCCAACCTATAATCGGTATTTATTTTACGATTTTCTTCTATTATAAATATATGTATTACATATTTGGCAGTAGCATCTGAAATGTATAATCTACACATTTTATTTTGTTTTTTATTTATGTTCGTGACAAATAAACTGCTTAAGCTGTTTTGATTGTTTAACTCATCTACGCATTTTCCCATATTATGATTTTACTTGCAGGGAATATTTATTCCTCAGTTGCTAATTTTGTAGTTAAATATGAATTCTGAATGTAGTTCCCTAGTTGCAGGTTTACTATATACCTTTTTTACAACAAGACTTCCTACTTAAGTACTTTAACTGTAAGTGGGGTAAACGTAATCCAAATTCTTTACGCCGCGCCGCCGCTCCGGCCGCCGTTTAGACCTAAATCAAGCCTTCTTGGAAATCGTAAAGCCCTCAAATCTTGTTGCAAAGTAATATTTGAAGACGACATACGCCCGACAGGTGTGCTTAAATAGCACAGTACTTTGGCCTGTAGAGGAGTCATCCACACACAGACACACACAAAACGTTTATTTCCGTTAAAATCTAGATTTCGAAAATTTTCATAAATCAATACTTCACTATTATACAGAAGGTATATGGGAAAGTAAAAACAGTAGGATAGCCCACGGGTTCTACTATTTAATTTTCCAGAGTTCGCTCCTAATTGAATGCATTATAAAAGATTGTTGGGGCGCTACTAGGCTATGTCTATTATTATTACTGTACAGTGAATATATTCTCGATTCTAGAATCGGATTTCGATTCTCGATTCTAGAATCGGATTTCGATTCTCGATTCTAGAATCGGATTTCGATTCTCGATTCTAGAATCGGATTTCGATTCTCGATTCTAGAATCGGATTTCGATTCTCGATTCTAGAATCGGATTTCGATTCCCGATTCTAGAATCGAGAATCGGTTTTAACGACGCTTCAGAACCGATTCTTAAAGCTAAAGAACCGATTCCGATTCTAGACTCGGAATCGTTTGACAGCACTACGATTTGGCAATATTGGCTATGCTGCCGATGTGGCGAAGTCGCGCCGCATTATCACCTGATCTACTGTTGCCCGAATGTTCGCGGCAGATACCGATACGTCTTGAACTTTCTGAATTGAAAATACGCGACTATAAACGCAGTGGTAGCGCGTCAGTTGTCAGTTGTGTCGTTGTGACTGTGTTACATAAGAGAGTTTGTCAGTTAGAGTTCAAACGCTGAAAAATATTGTATATTTACGTACACGTTTAGTAAATATGGATAAATTTTTAATTGGAGGCAAACGTAAGCTAAAAGACGAAGAAACTTGTACTTCAGTACAGATGCTAATCCTGTTAATAAAATCAAAAAAACGAAAATATGACCAAGCATACTTAAACTTCGGATTTACAAGCATTGAAATACGTGAGGAAGAAAACCCGTGTCATGTGCCTCAAAATTTTGGCTGCAGATAGCATGAAACCCAATAAATTGAAGAGGCATTTAGAAACTCTGCATAAAGAATATATCGATAAGCCTCGTGAATTTGTTTGCAGAGAAACTTAGATCTTTCAGGAAACAGAAGACAAATTTCCACAAAGCTCTTAGAGTAAATGACAAAGTTTTATTGGCATCATACAAAGTAGCGAAATGCAAGAAGCCATATACGATTGGAGAGCAACTAATTTTACCAGCTGCCATAGATATGGTAGAAACAATGTTTGGTGAAAGCTATGCTAAACAACTCAAGAATATTTCTCTGTGAAACGATACAAGTTGCTGAAGAATTAACGATATACGAGGATTGTTCGATAACTACGTGGCGTAACACAGAGATGGTGCGAATTCGGAGAAATCTTTACCATTCTGTAGAGCTATCCTTTATTAGATTAAATATGACAGTACAGAGCGACCTGTCAATTAGTCTGTTTTTGATAGTACGCCAAAGTGAACGTCTCGTGTGATTTTGTAAACAATGGAAAAAACTGAGTTGAGAGCAGTGATAAAGTACTTTGATTTGAAAGGCTTAACGCCAACCGAAATCATAGCAGAGCTGGATTCAACACTATTGGAATCCGCTCCTTCGTTTTCAATGGTTAAAAACTGGGTCGCCGAATTTAAGCGTGGCCGTGTGAGCACAAACGATGAACCCCGTAGTGGACGTCCAAAAACTGCCCCGGATATGATTGAAAAAGTCCACCGTATCGTATTGGATGACCGTCGAATGAAGTGCGGGAGATAGCAGACATAGTGGGTATCTCAAATGACAGTGTGCACAGAATTTTAACTGAAGAATTGGAAATGAAAAAATACTCGGCGCGTTGGGTGCCGCGGTTGCTCACACCGGAGCAAAAACTGGATCGTTTGAGTGTTTCTCGCGACCTTTTCGCACGTTTTCGCCACAATCCAAAGGATTTTATGCGTCGTTTTATAACCGTCGATGAAACCTGGGTACACCATTATACTCCCGAAACCAAAGAACAGTCCAAACAATGGACACACAAGGGTTCTTCGCCACCAAAGAAGGCAAAAACGATTTTGTCAGCAGGAAAGGTTGCGGCAACCATATTTCGGGATTCTCATGGAATTATCTTGGTCGACTACTTAGAAAAGGGGAAAACAATATATGGCGAGTATTATGCCAATTTGTTACAACAACTTAGCAACAAAATCAAAGAGAAACGGCCTCATTTGGTAAAGAAGAAAGTGCTTCTCCATCAAAATAACAACCCGCCCACAAGTCTGCGATTGCAATGGCCAAAATTCATGAATTGGGATTTGAATTAGATTTGGCTCCCAGAGATTATCATCTGTTTCCAAACATGAAAAAATGGCTCTGCGGTAAGAGATTTTCGTCTAATTCCGAGGTAATCGCTGCTGTAAATAGCTATTTCGAGGACTTGGATTCATCGACCAACAATGAAGGCATTGCTAATTTGGAATATCGTTGGAATAAGTGTGTTGAGCGAGCAGGAGACTATATTGAAAAATAAAATGTTTTTTGTCGAAAAAAACTTTTTTTCTTTGTTAGGCCACGTAGTTATCGAACCATCCTTGTAGAAACAAAGTTCAAATAGAAAAGGAGCTCAGAGTGTCTATCTCGAATATCAAACCAAACCTGGACAGGCTGTGTACTTTAACGCAGGCGTTTTATTTTAATTTTAGTTGTAATGCTTTCGTTGTGATAAAAATATAAAGAATTAATTCTGATGTCTTTTTCATTTATTTCGACCCTCCCCCACGCAGATTCGCGCCCCCCCGCACAGCTTCGATCCTCCCCCG
>JABXWE010024315.1:0-18893 GCA_014611495.1 Limonius californicus | reverse complement strand
ACTGAATGTGCCGATCTCAACATCTGTAGTTTATAAATGTTTAAGGGTATGTAATAACTGCTGTCAACAATATCCAGCGATCGATATGTTCACCATGAGTAAAAGTTCATTGTTTAACTGTGTTGTACAAGAATTTTAACTGCTTCATTAGTTCATATAGATTGTAAATCTTTTTAAATTGTTTGCTATTAGTCTTAATTTGTGTAAATTTGTGTAAATTTTTTTTTTATGACTGACTAATGCTGTTTTGTATGTAATTGGGATTTTTATCCTGTTTGTAATACAGCTAAAATAAACGCTATTATTATTATTATATTTACAGCATGCGTGCGGCTTCAACCACTTCTGAGGTTTTTGAACTACCAACTTTAGATATTCTCACAAATCTTGGGTTGATACTTGCAGCTCTGCCAAGAAATGAATGACGCAAAAAAGAAACTGAAAACTTACCAACCCATTTGGTAAACATTAAATATACAACAACGATATCTTCTAAGAATCAGCAAAATTCCCAAATACGTACTATTTTCCAAGAAATGTCCACTGAATACTGAAGTACTTACCCTACTAATACCGTCTTTATCTTATAAGCTAAATCTGCGTTTTCCTGAACTTTCTGTTGTCAGATATTTAGGAAATATTAAGTTATTTCCCCGTAAGAAATTATAGAACATGCATTTTTTTCGCTAGAATATGCATTTTCATGTCCTTAAAAGACAAAATATGCACGAATATATGCCACGTGCCGTAAAGTTGTAATATATGCAAAATATGCAATAAAGTATTTACTTTTTTTCAGTCTAAACATTAAAAAAATTTGTATACACGAAAAATTAACAAGTTATGCTCAATAGAAAAAGATATGCAAATATGCGTTTGCCCAACTCTAGTTATTACATGCCTCGCCCACTGCAGCCTTTGTAATTTTATGAAGGTTTCAACTGGGGGTTCTTCTAAATATTGTTATATTTCATGATTGTATCTTACCCGCCATTCTCCGTTGTTCTTCGCTGGTGTTAATATTCGTCTTAAGATTTTCTTTTCAAAATCATTTAGCGGATCAGCTGTTTTTTCGTAAGAGTCCATGAATTTAGGCACTACATCACTAAAAAAAAAGAAAAATTTCCAAATCATTTCAGTAATGCCAATATTGGACTTTGACGTACTAATTAGCAACTCTATATATCCAGAATCCTAAGGACCCAAAAGAGTTTGCACCATTCCTGGTTTGTTTTTGTTAATCTCTTCTGCGGTTGGTTTTCTTTTTCTTCTTCGGATCTGTGGCTCTTTTTCGTTTTCTTCTTTTCTTTAGTTGGTTCTAGTATTTCTTTTGCTTGTTGTATATCATTTTCTTCCCTTTTTTTCTGCGACGATCAGTTAGCTGTATTTGATTATTGCGTGCTTTCCTGGTTCTCTGAGCTAATACATTAATGGAAGTAAGTATTTTCTCACATGTAAGATATTCTTCGGGTAGTCATCTATTATTATTTTTGATCCCTTGAGTAGTTTTTTGTTTTCGTACATTTGATATTTAAGTCTCATATTTATCATGCTTACTATAAGTGGGCGGATTGCTTCCAAGTCCCGCGCTTCATATTTTACTTTCAATTTCTCATTTACTGGCTTTATGACCATTTTTACCAATTCAAAACCGTACAGTAGTCTGTCTCTTTTCTGTTGTTCTCTTTCGAAATGATTTAACCTTATATCCTGTTTTGCTAATTTTTTGTTTATTCTTGTTTGATTTGGTTGAACAATTTCTATTAATTGTACGATACGGCTGTTGTTTGTGTTTAGCTCACTTTTAGTTCTGTTTCTGCTTTACTCGTATATCTTCTCTAAATTGATCTTTTGGTCTTCGCGTCCATTTCCTTATAAAATTGATTAAATCTTAGTACAATATGATTGTTTGCTTCGTCAGTCAGTACAACAAATTTGTATTAGACACCTAAAATCAATTCCAAGTGAAATAGCACAAGCAAGTAGGAGTAAATACAATTAAAAGAGGGTTCCCATCAAAAAAAATTGTAAGAAAGTCTTGGTATTTTTACAATGCTTGTCCGTGTAATTTGTAGCATCTGTAATAATATGTAAGCTTCCATTAAAATTGACCAAATATTAGTAATTTAATGATGTGTGGGAATTATAATTATTTCTTAATTGTTATTTAAATTTTGGATAATTATGTACCAGTTTAAATACTTATGTAATATTTAGTAAGTTACATATAAACATGTGCATATGTTACAGTAAAAGAGGAAGAGACGCAGATATCGGAATTGCCTTTGGAAGCTTCGGATTTACAACATGATGTTAAATATAATAAGGATTGGTCGATTAAACTGGAATCATTACATGAAGAATTAGATATAAAAACTGAAATCCCTAGTAACAATGAAGATCATGTAGTAATAGAGCCTCCATTGAAATGCATTGTGCATCAAAGTGTTAAAACTAATACTGTGGAAAAGTTATATAAATGTAATGTTTGTAATTATGAAAGCGCACAAAAGACTAGCTTGCAACAACATTTGAGCATTCACAAAGGAGAAAAACCGTTCAAATGCAATATATGTGGCTTTGAAAGTGCACACAAGAAGAGTTTGCAAGTTCATATGAGCACTCACACAGGAGAAAAACCGTTCAAATGCAATATATGTGGCTTTGAAAGTGCCCGAAAGACGCGTTTGCAAAATCACTTAAGCACGCACACCGGCGAAAAACCCTTCAAGTGCAATATATGTGACTACGAAAGTGCACAGAAGAGTAACTTGCAACAACATATGAGAATTCATACAAGAGAAACACCATTCAAATGCAATATATGTGACTTTGAAAGTGCCCGCAAGACGAGTTTGCAAGTTCATATGAGCACTCACACAGGAGAAAAACCATTCAAATGCAATATATGTGGCTTTGAAAGTGCACACAAGAAGAGTTTGCAAGTTCATATGAGCACTCACACAGGAGAAAAACCGTTCAAATGCAATATATGTGGCTTTGAAAGTGCACACAAGAAGAGTTTGCAAGTTCATATGAGCACTCACACAGGAGAAAAACCGTTCAAATGCAATATATGTGGCTTTGAAAGTGCCCGCAAGACGCGTTTGCAAAATCACTTAAGCACGCACACCGGCGAAAAACCCTTCAAGTGCAATATATGTGACTACGAAAGTGCACAGAAGAGTAACTTGCAACAACATATGAGAATTCATACAAGAGAAAAACCATTCAAATGCAATATATGTGACTTTGAAAGTGCCCGCAAGACGAGTTTGCAAGTTCATATGAGCACTCACACAGGAGAAAAACCATTCAAATGCAATATATGTGGCTTTGAAAGTGCATACAAGATGAGTTTGCAAGTTCATATGAGCACTCACACAGGAGAGAAACCGTTCAAATGCAATATATGTGGTTTGGAAAGTGCACACAGGAGTAGCTTGAGGAAGCATATAAGCACTCACACACGAGAAAAACCGTTCAAATGCAATATATGTGGCTTTGAAACTGCACACAAGACGAGTTTGCCAAGTCATATGAACACTCACACAGGAGAAAAACTATACTTAAAACGAGAAAAACATTTTAAGTGTAATATATGTGACTATGAAAGTGCGTACAAGAGCGTTTTAAAAAGGCATATGAGAACTCACACAGGAGAAAAACCATTCAAATGTAATATATGTGGCTTTAAAAGTGCACACAAGACGAGTTTGCAAGGTCATATGAACACTCACACAGGAGAAAAACCATTCAAATGCAATATATGTGGCTTTGAAAGTGCACACAAGAAGAGGTTGCGAACGCATATAAGAACACATTCTTCTCTGGTGGGCTAGTACTTCAAGTTTTGGGCTGAATTCCTGGACAACAATCAAGACATTGATACTATCGTAATCTCAGAGACTCACCTTACCAGTATAAGTTATATACAACTACATAAGTACTCTATATACAATACACAACACAAATATTCTGTTAAACACCACGTGTTATGTTTATAATAATTATCCTTGAATAGTAAATGAACTATTTATTTAACGTAACCTTCAAAAATGTACACACTACGACGATCAACATATCTTCCACGTGACTTGTAAGCAGACCGTTAACAGCTATGTCTGTAACAAATGCTCCTTACAGAGACCCGTCTTGATCTTACAGATCAAGGGGAGTTTATGGGGCCGCATTTAGCGGACTTCCACTGCCATTTGAAGAACACATCTTTACAGTACCAAGTCCAGTCCTGGACGCCATATACAGTGTGGTATTCTTTATACAACAGCTCCCTTCTTTTTCTGTGAACATAATTAAATTAAACAATTAAATAGTAAATACATACATCATCATAAAATAAACTCATTAACTGAAGTAAACATTCTTTATCTTTAGTGTCATAGATATAAATCAAACATAAAATGTAACTGTACATAGTTATTATTTACATTATTTTGTAAAGTTAGTTGATTTCCGATATTTTCAGTATCAGTGTTGGGTGGTAGGGAACTATTTAAAATTTCATCCTAATTGTTTTCTTTAACAAAATTATTGACTGAAAACTTAGTATGAATTTTCTATTTCTGATGTACATTCTATTATTTTTATCTAATTCTACTACATTAGATCTTGGTCTGAATTTATCAATTTTTATCATTTTACCTGGTTTGCATGTTCTGCCTTCGATTTGAACCATAACTATATCCTTGGGTTTCAAAATTGTTAGATCTTCCACATTTTTCTTATAAGTGTTCTTTTTGCACTTGCTAGCGTATTTCTAGACGTTTTTGACATTTATTTGTAGAAAAGTTAGGTTTTAAAATTTCTTGAACTGGTAAATGACCTTTTAGACGTCTCCCAAAAAGTAATTGTGCTGGGGAAGGTAAATTATGACAAAGAGGGGTGTTACGATATTCTAGTAAAGTTAAATACATGTCTTTATCGTCGTGTACAGCTTTTTCAACTAATCTTTAAGAGTTTGCACGTGTAGTTCGATGAAACCATTAGATTGTGGATATCTTGGGGTCTAGTTTGGTGACTTATTTCCCAATCTTGTAATAATTTTTGAAATTGTTGATTGACAAATTGGGGTCCATTATCTGAATAAAATATGTAGGGTTTCCCATGACGAGCAAAAATTGATTTCATTTGATGAACTATAATTTCACTCGTCGAATTGTTATTAACCCGCCCGTGACCGTGCTAATGGAATTTACGTGGCAGCCCGTGCGGGGTAACTCAGTTACCCCATGGTTTTCTTTAAATTTTTGGTACTTTACTTGTTTTATATTTATTTTAAAGATATTACAAGTCAAAATAAATGCAACAAAGCAGTTCTCCTAAGTATTTGATTTACTGACGATACAAATCAAAATTTATATATTCTAAATAAATGAAGTAAATGTAAAATGATTAATTCTCCAACTGTTCGCATTCAAGACAAAATTATTTTTTTATTTCCTTCCGATGGACATTGCAGATTGTTTTTCCGCATATGTGATATTTTTTACTTTCCGTCATGTTTTCGAGGACAGAATGAGCACCTTGTACTTGCAGCATTTTGAGGAATATTTACGGGTGGGTGCTATTCTAGTTATTTGGTATGGGATGAAAAAGTTAAAAAAATATTTCTAAAAATCAAAATTACTAACAAATATGATGTATTAACCTACGCTAATGTTTATTGGAGGCATACATGAACGGGCAATGCCGTGAATACATTATTTAAGAAAATATTTTAAAAAAATGACTTGTGGGGTAACTGAGTTACCCCGCACGGTCACGGAAGGGTTAAGACAGCATATTTCGGGGAATTTTGAATACAGATCAACGACTAGTAAATATTCTTTACTTTTGTACTGAAAAAGATCCGCTACTACATGCCTACTTCCATGGTCTATCCCGTGTTTCTTTGGAAATTAGGGATTGTTTCTGTTGGCAATTTTGATAAATTAGACAAGTGGGACAATTTTTAACTAAGTAGGTACATCCATTATTTGTTTATTAATTAATGGCCAAAAAATTAATTCTTCTGCTCTTAAAAGCATTTTCTTGAAACCACATGGCACATGATTCTAATGTAAGCAACTAATCATTTCCGGTCTTAAAGACTTTGGTATTATAATTTGTTTTCAAAACTTAAATTTTTTGCTTCTACTTTCTCATGACGATATCTCCAATAAGGTTTTACGGTGTTTTTAAGTTGGTTTTTGCTATCAGGCCATCCCTCTTTAGTAATTCGGTTAGCTCTTCATCTTTCTTTGTTTCATTAAGCACCCTATCAAATTGTTTTTTACTTATGCTAATGTAATCCATTAAATTTATCTGTACTTCAATTTCCGATTCACTAATTACAAAATTTTGATCATTGTAGCTAGGTACTTCTCGAAAGACCATCGGCTAGATAAACTTGTGAGCCTGGTTTATATTTTACTTTAAAGTTATACATTTGCAAGTTTAGTAAAAGTCTTTGTAATCTAAGTGGGAATTTGTTAAGAGGTTTAGTAAAAATTGCCTCCAGTTCTTTATGATCTGTTCCGACAAGAAATTGTTTACCGTATAAATACTGGTGAAAGCGTTGACAACCAAATACTATCACAAGCAATTCTTTTTCGATTTGAGCATAATTAGTTTGAGCATCTGTCAACGACTTGGAAGCATAAGCTACTCGGCCATCTTCTTGCAAAATTACAGCTCCTCATCCAAATTTTGAGCTGTCAACCGAAAGAGTATTCATTTTCTTTCGATCATAATACTGAAGTACAGGACTGTTCGATAGTATTTGTTTTAAATTGTTAAATTAATTTGCGTGTGCCTGAGACCATAACCACTCTACTCTTTTCTTTGTTAATTGTCTGAGATTGTATGTTAGCTTGGTTAAATTAGGAATACATTTTGACACGTATGTAACCATGCCTAAGTATCGAGATAATTCTTTAGAATTGTCTGGTTTTGAAATTTGCTTAATAGCTTCGATTTTATCGGTGCCGACTTTGATGCCAGAACTTGTTAAAATATGGCCTACATATTTGATTTCAGAGACTTTACATCTGCACTTTTCTTTGTAAAACTTTACACCTTTTTCTTTTGCTTTCAATAACACTTGTTTTAAAATGTTGTCATGTTCTTGTAGGGTCTTAGCAAAAATAATCAAATCATCAATATATGTTTTGACTCCTTTATGTCTTTACATATTTCTGTACCTCAATACTCTGTGGAAATTTTCCGGAGCACAGGACAAACCAAAGTGTAACCTCAAAAAACGGAATCTCCTACAAGGTGTGGCAAAGGTTGTCAATTTAGAAGAATTTTCTGATAATTCAATTTGCCAGAAACCTTTATTTGCATCGACTACTGAGAAATATTTCATATCTTTTAAATAATGAGTGAGCTCTTCAAAAGTTGGTAATTGATAATGTTCCCTCAAAATTGATTTATTCAAATTTTGTGGGTCTAAGCAAATTCTAAGTTCACCATTAGACTTGTTTACTAACACGATTGGATTAACAAATTCACTTGGCTCGCTTATTGAACAAATAATTTCATCGTTTACCATTCTTCGTAGCTCATTTTCCAATACACTTGTATTATATTTGTATTGTATGAAGCGGTGCAGGTTTTTTTTTCCACTACAACACTCAGGCCGTGGGCCCATTGTGCAATCCGCCCTGTTACGGCTCGTCCCCAAAAAGCCCAACGCCTACCGCGAAGGCTAGCAGCTGGTTTAGGGGGATGAGCGGTAAATCTTCCGGTTCCAGTATTCCAGCTCCAAGATATTTGTGCCGCAGCCTCATGAGACTGAGACATTAGCACATTATGTGAAGAGAGGATTCATCCCCTTCATGGCATAGTCTGCAAGTGGGATCGTCTATAATGCCGATCCTATGTAGGTGTTTGTTCAGGTGACAGCGGCCCGTTAGGAGTCCTGTTAGGATCCTGATTGGCTTCTTGTTAAGCTTTAGGAGCTCTTGGAACTTTGGTAGGGGTTCCTGTTCGATAAAGAGTTTAGCCTGCCCAGGTCCTTGTTGCGACGACCAGTCCTGAGGGAATCAGGGAACTGGGTTTTCACCCACTTCTTTATTTCTAGTTTTGCATTGCATTGCGGTATTCCGAGAACTGGTTCTGGTCCGAAGGGGTGCCCATTAGAGCCCTGTCTGGCCAGCGAGTCCGCCTCTTCGTTACCATCGATGTAGCTGTGCCTGGTACCCACAGCAGTTTTACCGAGTTGTGTTCACAGAGTCGCATCAGAGCCAAGCGACATTCAAGCACTAGCTCCGAAGTTACTCTGCAAGATTTTAGGGCTTGGAGAGCTGATTGGCTTTCCGAGCAAATATTTTCATGGGTGCAGGCCAGTATAGCGTAGTCTTCGGCCTGGAAAACGGTGGCGTACTTGCCGAGAGAGAACGAAAGTTTTACTCTTGGTGATTCGCCATAGACACTTGCGCCTGTACCGTCTCAGAGCCAGTGGATCTACTGGCTCTGTACCGTCTTGGGTCCTAGAGCCATCTGTGAACCACACAGGGCCCTTAGGAGTCAGAAGGTTGCAGTTTTGGGTGCTCCAGTCTTCCCTAGCGGGAAGGACGATTTTAGAGGGTGTGTAGAAGAAGTATCTGGTGAGAATACGGTCACTTCTCATATTGAAGATGACATGGGTCTCCGCCAACCTCGGCAGGACCCTCATGTGCCCCAGTGGTTCTCCAGCATTTGACCACTGCCCAGCACACTTGATCTTGTAAGCTGCCTTCCTAGCCTCAGCCTCAATCACTATGTGAAAGGGCGCAAGTCCGAGAAGTGCCTGCAGAGTCGAAGTGGGGGCAGTTCGCATCTCTCCTGTCACTCCTAGACACGCTAGTCGTTGGAGTTGACCAAGACGTTTTCTTGTGCTTAATGTGGTGGTGGAAGGCCACCACACCAAGCCGCACACGTACACGGCGGTTATAATTATTTATTATATAATTATTACCGCCATGTACATCCACATGATCACATTAGATTTTAGGCCCCAAGTTTTCCTAAAGGTGCGTCTGCACATTCAGGAGGAGGCAGTTGCTCTTTGTATTTGTCTTTCTGAGTGCTCCCTCCAGATGATTTTAGCATCCAGGATTACTCCTAGGTACTTAACCTTCCCAGCGGCCGTCAAAGAAGTGCCAAATAGTTGTGGTTCTTGAAATCCCACAATCCTTCTTCTCCTCGTGAAGAGTACTAGTTCGGTATTGGTAGGGTTAACCGCCAAGTTGTGCCTTCTGCACCATGTTTCCACAATTCTGAGGGCATTCTGGGTTACCCCACAGAGTGTGTTTGTAAATTTTTCTATAGTTAGGATGGCAAGGTCATCTGCATAGCCTTGGGTATAGATGCCAGCTTCGTTGAGTTCCCGCAGGAGCCCGTCCACGACGAGGGACCACATGAGAGGAGAAAGTACTCCTCCCTGCGGTCACCCTTACGGTACTGTCATTGAGAGTGGCAATCGCTTTGCGGTTTTCTAGCGTTGCTCTTATCTATCGAACGATAGATAGCTCGATTCCATGATTCGTAGCGGCCGTGCATATTGATTCGAAGGCCATATTGTCAAATGCGCCTTCGATATCTAAGAATGTACCAGCGGCCATTTCTCTGTGGTTAAGCGCCTTCTCGACTCTAAGGAGGATTTGGTAAAGGGTCGATTCCACAGATTTGCCCGTCTGGTATGCATATTGGTGAGGGTGTAATGGCGATACAATCAGTGCGCCATCTCTTCTGTACCTGTCTACCAACCTCTCAACCGTTTTAAGTAGGAAAGACCTTAGGCTGATAGGTCTGAAAGATTTGACCGAGTCATGGACAGATCGACCGGCTTTTGGAATAAACACTACCTATCTCCAGGATACTGGTACGTACCCGGAGGAAAGGCAGGTTCTGAATATGTGATATAGAGGTTTGATAAGCAGGTCCAGCCCCTCTTGGAGAAGAGCCGGAAAAATGCCATCATTCCTAGGAGTTTTGTATGGATCAAATGATGCAACGGCCCATCTGATCTTTTCGTGACTTACCGCTTTCGAGGCAATCTCCCAATCCATTGGGTTGCCGCCAATGTGGGGAACCCTTACCGGTGGAGCCTCCTCGTCTTCAGCCGTTGAGTCGGGGAAGGGAACTTCCAAGAGGTGCGTTAGAGTCTTCTCGTCAGTGGCCGTAAGGTCACCAGAAGGGAGCCTCAAGCACTCTAACCTTGCTCTGGGTTCTTTTGAGAGTACTTTGTGCAGTCGAGCTGCCTCTGGTAGGCCTTCAATGCCGTAGCAGAAAGCCTTCCAAGCCTCTCGTTTGGATGTGCGGATAGATTCTTTGTAGTCACGCTGAGATTGTCTGTAGAGATCCCAGTCGTCTATTGCGCGTGTACGCATCGCCATATTCAAAAGCCTGCGTGTTTGCTTGCGCAAATTTTGGAGTTCGGAATTCCACCAAGGTACTTTCCTCATCTCTTTTGAATGGCGTAGAGGGCAGCTGCCGTAATCGCGTTGTTGAGGGTTAGTAGATTGTTCTCCACTTCTCTTATCGTACGAGTACTGTTTGGAAACCCTTGTAGTCCATCTGAAAGTGCTTCCTTAAAAGAATCCCAATCCGTAGACTTAGAGTTTCTGTACACTTCCTTTTCGTGGCTGGTTTTGGTTAAACTAAGCCGTATGTATCGGTGATCCGAAAGGGACGGGTCTGACGATACATGCCAGCCCTTGGCCCATTGGGCCAGCGAGCTAGAACCCAGAATTAGGTCAATTACTTTTTGTCTTCTAGAAGTAACAAAAGTGGGGGAGCTACCCCGATTGAGTATCTCCAGGTCTGTAGTGTACAGATACTCTAGAAGATCTCTTCCTCGGATGTTGACATCTGAACTGTCCCAGATTGTATGGTGGGCATTTGCATCCAATTAGCAGGGGAAGGTGGTGCTCCTTGCAGTGGTTGACTACCTTTTCGAGTTCTCGAGAGGTTGGCGGGTTGGAGGAGTCATAAGGTAGGTAGGCTGAACAGACAACGAGGTTTGTTTTCCTGCCATCTCTCAAAAGACTAACCCTTATGGCTACCAGGTCTCTGAAACAAAAATCTGGTATTAGTTGAGCATTTAACTTCCTTGAAGTATAGATACATGCTCTTGGATTTGAATTTGAGCAGGAATGGACAATTCCGGCATTGCTTAGTCCTCTTACATTTCCCTTGGCAATCCACGGTTTCTGTATGAGGATGATATGTGCTTGTCCCATAGAAACCAGACTAGTCGCAGAGGTGCTATGCTGCAAATTAATCTGGAGGATTAGAAGGTCGTCCACCTAACAGAGAGAGCTAGTGCCCGCCTTTATCCTCGGCGCTTACCTCCATGGAGATTACCTTGGCCGGTTCGTTCGGTACCTCGGAAGGGCCCTCTGGTTCGCGGCCGTGTCTGGGGTCCGTGAAAAACACCCTGGTCATACCGGTGTAGGCCTTGTATCTCTGGGCTTCAAGGATCTTTGCGGATCTTCCAAAGGGCTGTTTGAAGTCCTGCATTGTAAATCTGCAGGCGCTTCATGATTTTGTCGCTGGGGTCCGGGGCGCCGGGCACCCAAGCGATCAATTTCTTCAGTTTCGGGAGGGTATCACCTTCCAGAATTCTAAGTTTGGCGTCTTTCCAAGGCTGGATGGTCGCCATTTTTTCCTTAAGCCACAGTTTGGAGGGCTCGTCAGCACAGGTGACGAAAATCACCCCTAATTCAGACCAGCGAAACTCGTCGAACCGGGGCAGGAACATCGGTAGGGAGTCCCCCTGAGGGAGATTTTCCACTATTGAGCCTTCTTTGTCACTTTCTGCGCGCTGGGGGGGGGGAGGACCTTGGAGAGGCCGCGTTTGGTTCCACCCTTCAGCTGGTTGTCGGTCGATGTGGAAGGCCTTAAAATTGGTGCGGGCCTGTTGGAGCCCGCAGCCTCTTCCTTAGCCTTTCTTAACCGCTTTTTCTCAGCACCACTGCGGATCCTCCTCTTTATGCTGAGCTTCTCTACTTGTTTGTCCAGAAGTGCCTCCAGGGGAACGCCCTCTGCCTTAACTTGGGAGTCCCTACTGGCAGAGCTCTACGTCATTGGTGGGTGGTTGGAGGGAGCGGAGGCCTCTGGCGAAGCACTCAGTTCCGAAAGGATGGTGAGGAGGCCTCACTAGTGAAGCACTCTTCGAGTTTGTAGGGGTTCTCTTTGTCAGAGTTCATAGTTAGTCCCACGTGTAAACAAGAAATATTCAGTCCGCCCACATAGAGCCTGTTGTGCATGTAAGGTTAAATATTTTGAGAGGTCACCCGGTATCTCAAAAGTGTCGTTAAAGACACTGTAACCCTAGTGTCATTCAACCCTCAGCACGATAACTTCCACCTCGGCTTGGGGAATGTTTTTCGACCTCCCGGTCTAGATCCGTTAGGTTTAGTTTCAACAGGGCCACCACGTGAAGGATGCAATCTAAGATCACACACCACCAATCCTTGAAGGTGGTATCTAGCGGTCTTGGTACAGCCGTGCCGGGGTGTGCAAGGCACGGCTTTTCCCTGTGCTGAAATATGATTCCCCCCAATGGTTACTTGACTTCAGCAGTTCGGCCCCCTCCAATACACTTAATTGCTGATAAGGAACTTTCCTGCAAGGTACAGTTGCCGGTTCATAGTTATCCTTAATTTAAATTCACATTGTTCAATTTTTATTTTTCCTACACTTTTTAGGTCAGCATGCTCATGAAGATTTCTTGTCAGTTTCACTTATGACAAAATTTAGATTTTCCGTTTGGTCATTTACTTTTATAAGCAAATCACAGCAACCAACAACTTTTAATTTATCGCCTCCCTAATTTTTCACTAGGATTCTACAGTCTTTTATTTTATTATCCAATTCTAATGTTTGGAAGATATGTTTTGGTATCACGTTACTATGAGCCCCCGTGTCTAATTTGTAATTTATAATTTTATTGCGTTAAAAATTTTTACTTTCTGACACCAATCCTTTTCTTTACTTGTTACGCTCTCTAGTGAACCCAAATCATACTCTTCTGTCTCCTCAGAATCTGTTTCTGAATTGACATTATTTTCTACAGCATGCACATTTTTATCGAAATCTTTTCTACATTGCCGCTCAAAATGGTTAGGTCTATTACATTTGATGCAAACCTGACCATAAGCTGAATATTTTCTTCCATATTTGAATCCACAACGTCCACAGCTGTTGGTGTCGTCACGACCTTGGTGGTGGGCCTTTTGGTTGCCATTTGATTTTCTCGGCGATGTTGGTCGAAGTTGCTTGCATTCCACGTTTCGCCAGCCATTTGGACTCTGGTGTTGAATCGATGGCGTTCGACACTTGTATTCGTTTTGGGAATACAGTAGTCGTCCAAAGCCTTCATAATTTTTTCTTGATCCTTTTTGTCTTCAGCGCTGATTTGTACAGTTCCTAGAACCACCTTGCAGTCTCGTCCCAGTGTAGAAGTACGGCTGCTTGCACTTGTTTAGGTTTTTCATAGCTCCTTGTGGCCTTCAGATAATCAGTAAAATTATCTTTGAATACCTTGAATTAATTCCTACTTCCATACTCATGGGCGTGGGTTGTTTCAGAAACTCCATCTTGTTTTTTATGCGGCGTGCTTTGTTCTTTGTCTTCTTATTATATTTTTGCAGCTGGCGTTTCTCTGGTTTCTATGGTTTTTCCTCATTCCATTCACTATCCTTTGTAGTTAAAATCTCGACTGCGCCATGTTATGTTTATAATAATTTTTCTTGATAGTAAATGAACTATTTATTTAACATAACCTTCAAATGTACACACACATCTTTACAGTACCAAGTCCAGTCCTCGACTGCCATCTACAGTGTGGTATTCTTTATACAACACCATGAACTTAGTAAGAATTGTTAAAATTATTTCCGGGCAACCAGTATAGCAGTTGAAGACTGGAAAGGAATTCTTACCATCTCCGCAGCATATTGTCCGCCAAAAAACGGCATACAACAATTAGATTTGAAACTTTCTTTAAGACACTTGGACATCACTTTATAGCCGGAGGGGACTTCAACACAAAGCATCTCTCTTGGGGATCAAGACTAAAACCCCAAGGGGACGCCAACTTCACCTCGCAATGCAAGCTGAGTATCTTCAACATTTGTCCACCGTGTACCCACATATTGGCCTTCGGACACAACGAAACCCCCAGACGTTTTGAACTTCTGTATAATAAATGGAATTTTCCTAAACTATCTCACAAGAAAATTGTCACGCCTTGTACTTTTATCCATACAAAATATCGGTTGAGGTGGATAATCGTCCTCGCAGCTACGCCTCTGATTTGGTGAGAAGTTAACAAACTTTGACACACGTTAGCGTCCCGGAAAACCCACTCGGAGACGGGCGGGTTCAACATACAATAAAATTTTGGACCTAATTAGAGTTTGTCTAATTAAGCAAAGGCACCACCGATTTTAAAAATTCACTAACGATGTCCTAGATGGGAATTTACGGAAGTCGGATCTTCAGAATAATTAACCACCTACCTTAGTAGTTCCTCAAATGGAATTAGCTTTATAATAACCCAATAATAAAAGTCCAGTTGCAACCAGAATTTCATTTAATGTCATACGTAAAAGAATCAACTCCACAATTATAAATGTTGTTTACATTAAGAGCTCATACGTCCCAATTTTACGTTCACATAAACAAAATAATAATATTCAAATCAATAAATGAATTGGGTGAACCTAGATAATGTGGAGTACTTTATTGCCCTCCCCCCGAACGTAAATAATTATTAAACCAGCGCACTAGTCGATGATAGAGGCCTCTGTCAGAATAATGCGTAACTCAACAGACTTAGATAAAGTATTTAAGACAACAAAACTCCGAGAACGCAATATACTCCCCCTTCTTATGACGCACCCTATATATATTGTGTACGTAAAATTGCTCCCATATAAAATTAACTAAATACAATATTACTTAATATTTAAACAAACCCCCAGGCTATACTTTCCCTTTTTGTTTGTGAGATAGCTTCTATCACGGCGAACACTCAGGCGAGGGTGTCTTGATTTCTTGAACTGCTCAAGGTAATTTCGCACCGGTTCGCTTATCTACATGCCAGTTGGGTATGAATGCAGGATTTTCCACTGCCTCGGAAACTTTTTCAGCCACACGGATTTTGCCTAATTAATTCATTAGAATTTGGAAATAAGGTCAAGAGATTTAAGAGGAGACTGTTATATTTTTTTCTTACCAGTAGATGGTATCTGGCAAAAAATATATAATGGTTGTCTCGAACAAAGCGTCTTCAAATTGGAAACTTAAATTCCCTGGAGCGTTTCTTTACCCTAACATGGAAAACTAACTCCCTCGCTTGTATAGTGAACTTCTATCGAAATTTTACTTTCCAAGTCGTATATGACTTAATAATTTCACACGCACATGCACTTGTTAAGAACCACCATTCGAAAACAGAATACGGAAATCGTTTCCAACATCCCTCTTTCTTTTACATACCGGAAATGCAGTTCGTGCTGCCCACAGTGACGGAAATATTAACTCGAAATTTTATAGGATCCAACAAATAATTATGCATTCTAAGTAGGTAAATAAGGTTGCATACAAATAGGCGCAGAATTCGTTACAAAATCTTGTCCGCAACTTTCCTCTGACCACTCGCCAATAATAGTGAACTGGGACACTCGAGTAAAAAACAAAATATACTCACTTACACTGTATAACAACAAACCTAATTGGGATAACTTCAGAGAGTTAATCAAAGAAAAGCTACAAACTCACATTCCTTTGACGAATGAGGAAGATATAGACTTCGCTACAGATGTCCCAACTCAAGTGATACCAGAAGCGGCCTGGGAATCAACCCCAATGGCAGAAGATAAAAGCGAAAGACACGCCTGTCCAATGTTCATCAAAGCAAAAATTGATGAAAAACGCAAACTGAGGAAAAAATGGCATCCAACTTACTATCCCAGCGATAAGACCAACTACAACAGGGCTGTCAGAAGACTTACAAAACTTCTAGATGAACACAGAAACCATGGAGTACAGGAATACCTACTTGGAAAGTCTTACAGCCACTCACGCTACAGATTACTCGTTGTGGAAGGCTACAAGAAAACGAAAACAACCAACACCAGGTGCAATCCAGTGGCTGAACCAAGTCAATCTAGAGCTGTGATAACTCGAATATTATATTTTATTGTATCTCGTTTTATTTATTCTATATTTTATTTTTACGCTGTATGTATGTACAACAGTATGTTATATATAATGCCATAAGCTAAATAAAATTAGAAAATACGGTATTACTTTAGAAAACTATAATTAAACCTATTTGGGCATATGGTGTTCAACTGTTGGCAACAATCGAACACAAAATGCTACAAAGTTTCCAATTCTATATGCCGAGGATTACGGCCGACGCCCCTTGGGATATAACTAATCAGCCTCTCCCTATGCGGACCTACGTACCCATTACATAAGAGAAGAAGCAAAAAAATGTCACAAAAAACTACCAAGACATGAGAACACACTCAACATCTAACAACTCTCAGAAGGTCCACAAGAAATCAAATACTATTTAGTAGATTGTAAATTATGCAGTTAGTTGTAAATAAAAAAAGATACGTATGAAGAAGACAGCAGAAAAAATACAAGGATCAAGAAAGAGAAACGAAAAATCATGGATGACAAACAATACGTGGGGCTTAATCGAAGACGGAGGTACATTTAAAAAAATTCTAGTGGAATTTAGATAAAAGAGAAAAGAATAACTACAACAACTGTACT
Organism: Limonius californicus; assembly: GCA_014611495.1. Lineage (NCBI taxonomy): Eukaryota > Metazoa > Arthropoda > Insecta > Coleoptera > Elateridae > Limonius > Limonius californicus. Next base: position 2,105 of record JABXWE010024315.1, on the reverse strand, counting down.
GGATTAAAGACAAACAAATAAAAGACAGTACAAGGAAAGACAGAAAACAACAACAAGACGAATTGCTGAAGAAAGGGGAAAAGACTGTAAGATTGAATGATAAGAAAGCATATTATACACCACGAAAAATGGCAGGAAAAGCAGATCTGCCAACAATGCACGTAAAAGAGAGGGATGGTAAGGTACTTAAGGCAGAGAAGCAGATCGTCGATAGCTGGATAAAATACTTTAAGGAAATTTACACAAAATAAGACGAAAACGGTGACGCTGTTAAAGTTATCGACGATGATGATGCGAAATTTGATGGGCTGAATCTGAATAATGGAGTAATTTCAACAACAGAAATAGAATGGGCAGTAAAAAAACTGAAAAATAATAATGCTACGAGTACCGACAATATCATTGGGGAGTTAGTCAAGGCGAGACCGGAAATAATTGTTAAAATGCTTCAATGTATACTGAACAAGATATGGAAAGAAGAGATAATACCGGAAGAATGGATTGCAGGACTTTTAACCATCCAAATGTTGATGGTCATCCTGTATAACAAAATATTCAACGAAAGGCAACTGTATTCTTATTCTTACATATTAAGTAAATTGAGATAAGATTCAAGCTACAAAAATTTTAATTTCGCTTCATTTGATCTGTGAACATTTTTAACCGAGTTGACACCGCCTTCACATCAATAGTTGGTACACTATTCTTTGATTCATCTTGTATAAGGATGGAAAGTAGTCCAAATGACATAATCATTTCTTAATTACTCAACCTGAAAGAATATTTTGACAGACCTCCGAATTGTTCAAGATAACAAAGCGTTGTTAAAAAAGTATTTGACTAACACTAATAATATTTTTTACTGTTACTCTTTTCTACTATAAAGGTGAAGTATATGCCTATATTTATACAATTACATTTTAGTACTTCTGAATTGTTTACTACAGCAGAACGTGTGTATATCGACATGGATACAGCATTCCATGTGAGTGAAGATGTTAAAACCGATGTTACCAATGTGACTTCGCTATCAAACCTTACAGAATCTACATGCGATGTCTTGCATCAAACCAAAATCAACGAAGAATTATCTCGGAGTGAATTGGAAACGAACGGTAAATTTATGGTTATGATCTAATTTAATTTTAATCGTATTTTTGAGCATAGTCTCGAACAGTTTACGTGTACATCGGGATAATCTGATTGGTCTGTAATTCTGTGTGTTCTTTTTTTTTCCTTCTTAAATAGCAATATTATTTGTTGATTTTTTCCATTAGGGATTCGTTGAACAATATTATTATGAGTTGGGGCATCCGGTGTTGCATTTTTAACCTGTTTATTAGTTATACCATCACCTCCTGGAGCCTCGTCCTTCTTCAATTTGTTTATGGCTAATTTTAGTTCTTGTATTACTGACCATTCGTTGTTCATCACTTCATCATCCTCTATTCCCTCTATCTTGTTATTGCCATTTTTATGTAAGTCATTCAGTTTCAGCTGTTAGTTAATTCCCTTTTCATTTGTTTAGTCGACCCTGTTTGTTCTATTAAAGTTTGTATTTTTTGCTTTTACCCTTTTGTAATGTCCTTTCTTATTTCTCGTTTAGTTAATTTGTTTATTTCGCAGTATTCGATTCTATTTAATATTCCTGATCTCTTTTTCAGCTCTGCTTGTTCCTTTATTGACTTTTACGTTGCGTCTGACCATTTTTGTTCATTGATAGTTTCTTGCTAACCTTGTGCATTTTTTCTTGTCTTTCTTAGTGTAAGTTCTACGTGGTTGTATATTTCTTGTACTCTTTTTTTCTTTTATTATTTGTACGTTTTCTGTCTTGAAGTTGTTTGAAGAGTTTCTCTGTATTTAACTGGATTTATTTCTTTGCTTTTTTAAACGTTTGTATTGTTGTCCAATTTTATATGGTAATTTGATATCATACCATTCTGTATTTTATAATTATTTCTTTGTTGTTGCTAAGAATATAGTCAATTATGTTGTATACATTCCGTTTGGCGATTTCCATGTCCATCTTCTGCCTCTTTTAAAAAAGGTATTCATGATATAAAGTTTATATTTTATAGCAGAATTAATTGGGGCCCTTCCTGGTT
>JABXWE010024314.1:0-24314 GCA_014611495.1 Limonius californicus | reverse complement strand
AAATCGCATAAAGAAATTATACCTTCATGAATTCCTCCTCCGCTTGCTTTATCTCTTGCGTCAAAACCATTTACTTGACTCTTGCCAACATTTTCATCCGACCAGTTTACTCTCATTTTCATTACCGAAGCCATTGAAATATTACCAAGTTTTTGAACATCTTTATTTTTAGCCAGAATCTTGGCTGATTTAAATAATTTTGAAACCCATCCATCACCTAATGGAAATTTGGTTTTAATATCTGATTTTCTGCCAGCGGCCTTTACATTAATTCGTATATACAGATATGAAAATTTATTGATTTTTCAATCACATCAAAATTAAATGGAATCTCATCATGTTTATTTAAATCTGTATTGTTTTTTGGATAAAATTATCTATGACCTGCAGACTTTATATATGGTGATTGTTCTCGCAATAATTTAGCAAAATCTTTTTTTATTTTGCTCATTATTTATAATAATAATGTTTTTATCAACTTTATTTTATTTTTTCGTATAGATTTTATAACCTTGTCAAAGTCTGATAAAGTCAGCCCAGAGCCAGAGGCGGATTCCATAGTTTCCATTGATTTTAGAAAGATTAAATAAAGATGAACACACATGCTTTATTTTATTGTATACAATTTTAAAGGCTTAAAACAATTATAATCTGGTTTATTACCAGATGAATCAAAATAAAATACTGTGTCTCCTCTGATTATATAACACGTTGCGTGATTATTTTTAAATAACATTCCCGATTCATTTTTTGAAAATTTTTTCGGAAGCGACCCTATAAAGACCTTTCTGAAATTTTTAATTTTTAATTTCTTTACATATATCAAAGCATCCTTATCACCTGTCGGTGTAAGAAAGAAATTATTTAGTTGTCGGTTTGTTAATTTTAATGAATTAGAATTAGTTCTTATATTAACTCATCTATTATTTTTCCACGCATCTATAGCTTTCTTTTGTTGATAATTGGATAAATTTTTAAAATCCATTTATCAATATTTCATCAGTTTAGAGTATACAAAGAAGGTTTACGAGGGAGCGAATAAATTGTTTTTGGTTTATGTAATTGTTCACCTCTTCTTTGTTCCTCTTCCTCTTGTTTCTGCACTAATAAATTATACAAATTTTTTTGAACTTTTAATTGTTGTTCGAATCTCTTTCTTGATAAAATCGTTTAGTATTCATAACTGTATCATAAATTCCTTTTCAAAATCAACATCAGAAACAACCATAGTTGCTAGAGAACTAAGTAGTCGTCCAGCTAATACTTGATATGGATGGCTGTTGTTTATATAATTCAAAATCATTTTCGCAGCTTCCGAATCATTTTTAATCTTTTCAAAAGCCTCTACAACTTCATTTACAACTTTCATTTCTTTCATTAAATATTTTACAACTTTAGCCCAAAATCTTTGTTTCTTGTTATTATGTTTAGATTTTCCTATTCTATCTGCTTTTTCTATTAATTTCAACTCAGACGCTCTTATTTTTTCATAATTTTCTTTCTTAGTGCGATTTTTTGCATCATCATAATAACCCATCTCGCTATATACAGCATCGTGTTTTCTACATGCTTTATCTAAATCATTTATACCAACATCACCTCTTTCAATTCTCTGTTTATATATTGTAAATGACCCACAAAATTCATAATCTGGTAGATGCATTTCTGGCATTTTGGAAATTAATCCTGAAGCCTTTTCAGTATCTCCATTTGAAATACAAGTTAGACAATCGCAAAGCATTTTATGAAATCCAGCAGCTGTACTTTTACTACGATGTATTGGAGATCCTTTAAAATATTCCCATATTTAAGGTGACCATTTTTTTCCAATTTAAAACCAGGACATTTAAAATAGGTCAGACAGCATGAGTAATTGAGTAATAGTCAAATAGTTGCTGTCTTAGAACATAACATAAGTTGAAAAATATTGTGAGGTATGCTTTATGCTTATCTTATTTTTTGTCTTTAAAAGAAAGAATGTAATAAAATGTATTTTTTTTATTTATATTATAGATTATAAAAGCAATTTTGAAAAAAAAATATTTGTTATGGATAGACTAGTATATAAATATTAATTATTAGTTGGGATTTTGCGATCAAAGTTATAAAGAAACAAGTGTATTAGTAAAACAGAATGGTTTTAATAAAAAAAAATAGATACAAAAGTACTTAATGTACATTCCTAATTTTGTTTCCTATATTTTTGCGAAGACTGGATTGATTTTAATAGTAATTCTTTCTCTTGGATTTTTTTATAAAATTTTATACAAGTTTGGTTAAAATTATATTTAGAATTAGCAAACATTTCAAAGTTTCAACATGTACCACATATTGTTCATCAATGAAAAAACAGGTTCGGCAGGTGCATTGATTTCCGGTAGACACAGACAATATTCTACCAATTTGCCAATATTTTTGTAGATACCATCATTTTCATTGAAGACTTTGAATATTTCAATCCATCTGTTCGATACTGGTACAGAATTCTGCCTCCAGTGAGTAATTTTTTCATCTGTAGTACAGTGTAGGACAAAGCATGTTTCATCAAACATTTCGTCTTCTACTAAATTGATTTCAGAAAAATGCTGAAGAATGTAATCATTGCAAACTTGAATGTTGTCATGAGTGAGTTCAGTGTTTAACAAAATCCAGTTGAATTTATCAGCATGCTTAATAGGTCCTTTCCATTCCACTAGATATTGAATACATGTCTCATAAAATTCCACAACTGTTACTTTGAAAATAGCAGCTTTTAATATGCCTTCTTCCTCTAGATGTTTCAAATTTTGCCGCACCAGAAGCGATTAGAAAACGTTTGCTTTTCGGTCAGCTAATTTTATTTTTAAGTAACTGTAAATATTACTAGCTTCTATTATAGAAATGTCCTGTCTTTATATTTCCAAAATAGCATTGTGGATCATTGATGACATGTTATACAAAAAGTAAAGCCGAAACTCTGCCTCTGGGTTTTCAAAATAATTTGCGATATGTAATGTTCGTTTAGTTTTGCCGTTTTATAGAAATTAAAGTTTTATTTTTAATTGCCGCCGCTGGGTCGATTGCTATTTTATTATTTTTGAAGATTAAGTTAGGGCAGGTCACTTTTGCAAAGCCTCTGAAAGTTTCCATTGTTCCGCTTGACGTACTTGTGTGGTCTGGATATGCCGATCGAAAACAGTTCTTAGAATTCTTAGTTGGCAGAATGGTCGAAGTCCCACATTTAAGAATTTTGTTCTAGAACAATTTCGTTTGGGTGAGAGTTTTTGCGTCAGGGGGAATGACTGTGAACGCTAGCTTCTGGGAGTGAACGAACGTGGTTTTTGGAAACCGGGTTGTTGGCAGCTCTCTTCTGCTAAATGAATATATCGTATCGTTTTTTGCCTTAGGCAAAAGAATCTTCGACTTGTGTCGGATTAAAAATATTAGCAGAGTGTCAGCTTTTCTAAAGACAATTCAGTGAAATTGTTCTCTCGACTTGTGTCGGATTAGAAGCCTTTAACCCCGTGACAGCCTCCTTTCAGCCGTTGCAAGTGATAATCCCGTACACCGGCGGATTGGGGATTTTGATTCCTGAAGTTCCGATGCATCCGAATAAATAAAAACAAAATTTACAGCATTTAAATCCTCTTCCTATAACTGTTTCGCATAAGGCACTAGAACATCGGTAACTATTTCCTCGCATTTTGTTCTAGTTTGCGCAAGAAAAACGCTCGTTTTAACATCACTGGCTGTGTCATGCATTCATGCATCGTGCTGAATCTTACAGTTAGAACACGCTGAATGCCGGATACTGCCGAGAGCCGACGTCAAGAACCGACGTGTAGAGTAAAACTAAAACTAGGATAAACTATAATAAGATTGATTTAAAATTCGTATTTCAAGGATTAATTACTCGATCTTGTCATAAATTAATAATTTGCGATTTTGTGTTCCTAAAACAATACATTTTGTGTACTGGTTACATTTGATGAGTAACCAGGATCAATGACCAAGAAAACAGTACTGTACTGGTAAAAGCAGTACGTATGGTCACCTTATTTGTTGGTCAAATATAGAGTTTTGATAACAAAAAAATCCACAGCCGCCGGTAACAGATGGTATTAGTATCTTCTTGCGTTTTTCATACAACCATATACAGGAAAGACGAAAAAGTGGAAATTCTAGTGTGGTATCAGAATGGTAACAGCTTAAGAACTGTGAGCGACTTATTTTCACTAAAATATCCAGAAAGACCTATTCCTTGTATTCGAACCATACTAATAATTGTTAGAAAATTTAAATCGGAGGGATGCGTAATAAATTCCCATAAAATAAGAACTAAAAGTAATCACGTTTTAACCGAAGAAATGAAATTAAATATTTTACGCTACATTGTAGAAAATCCCATAGTATTACTACGAGAAATATATATACAGAAAGATACTATAACATGCCTTGAGCTTGGATATAAGTTTAGCTCTGGATGTTTTTAATTCACATGGGAATGTGCTGCATGAATGGGAATATTTACTGAAAATGTGTACATGACAGCCGTGAAGTGCAGAATGTGTATTAGAGGCTGGTTTCGGAAATGTACAGTGCATTTATAAAATCAGATCTTGGATAAACATTTTTATAAAATAAATTTAGCTGTCAGAATTTGAATTTTAAAATTCTATTTAGATCCAAGTGCCCTTACTGTAATTTTATGTATTTTTAGCATTGTTGCCATGTAAGTTTTGTTAGTTTCTATGAGAGTTGTTGATAAAACAATGAAAGGAGAGCGTCGTTTGTACTTTGGTGTAAATGCTCGGATTTTTGTTCAGCTCCTAAAAAAATTAAAATTAATTATAACTTTGTTTATATTAAATAAAGTATTAGTTTATTGTTCAGTTTAAAAACGAGTTTCTTTGAAGAAAGAGTAAGCTAATTGGTATTACCTACCAATTTAATTTTGAATTAAGTGGATCCTGGATGGAGTTCTTAGATTTGGTCCGACTTCGCAGCGGGATTTGGATCGCAGCGCAGGTGGGACAACATTTTAGGTCAAGGACGATTCTAAGAAGATAATTACATTTTGATGTAGAGATTGCTTCAGAAAGGTATACTAATTATAATTACCTAGCAAGAAGCACGCGTGTACCCGAGAACTGCAGAAAAACATCAGTAATATTTAAACCTGTTCGAATTTTACATAGAGCTTCATAGGCATTTTAGGTTAAAGAACTGCATGCGACTGACGTGTTAGAAATTCCGCCTGAAGTCAGGTGCGTACTGGGAAATAGCATCAAATGTCAATTTTCTCATATAATTGTAAAGCGTGATAGAACCGACTTCTGAGACAGAGTACTTACGTTTGACAGTTAGACCGTGGCATTTTCAGCAAATTTTTGGCGACAAGTTTCTAATAATTGTCACCTGGCGCCCAACTTACTATAATTTATAAAAATAAATACATTAATAAAAGTATGATTGCGGAATGCAAGCAAATTCAATTCTATTTAACATTAAATTTGATTTAGTTATATTTTTATCTTTTGTTATTAATTTATAGCAATATATATTATGATGTTTTATTTAGGGACCTACATATGAGCGAGACATTGAAGCGACACAAATATTACGTTTGAAAAAAGGGGAAATGTTGCTTTACTTGCACCTGTAATAAAGATGATCTGCCTTTCATATGAAAAAATAATATTGCAATATTATTAAACAAGTTGTTCACCAACACAGACATGAATTTAAAAAAAACTCTTATCTCAGAGTTTATGATATACATTTTGGTAACTGCTCTATGACCTTTAAATTCTTGAGCTGGTTAAATGAACAAGGCGAAGGATACGTAGTAAACATGAACTTGTAAAATATGGATGCAATAAAGAAATGAATTAAATGTTATCGTATTATCTAAGTTTTTTCCTATAAAACGTTGAACAACTTTAACAATTAAATGATAAAGTTACATGAAATAAACAGTAAGGTCTAATTTAACAAAGCATTTCCAAACGGACCCACCTTTTCACATAGAAGCAGTTGCTTATTTTCTTCTGGTGTTGGTAAAATTCACTAGATGGTACTTCCACGCCCTGTTGACCTTGAACTTCCAAAAGAAAGTCCATCACTTGTTGGCTTTTTATAAGTTCCTCGTAGAAAAGCTTTGGTCTGATCGTTTCACAAGGTAATTAACCCAAATATTATTTGCTGCTTATTACTTCAGCTGTTCAAATATAACAATTAACTCATACATACGTCGCACCGTTATATTTTCTTTTTAAATTGTTAATCCCAAATTTGCTTGACTTTTCAAGTTGTTATTCATTAGATGTTACTTATTTGTTTTAATTTATTTTAAATTAAATTCGATAGCTATTCTAGTTGCAGTTTCAGAATATTATGCGAATATTTTTCGGTCGGGGCGGATTATTGATCCATTGCGTTGGCTCATATTTGGTTCATCAAACGTATATGTTATTTGGTAAGCAAGGTCATCATGGTTTAAACCTTTTGTCGTAAGTCTTCTATTAATTTTTTGTTATTCTGTTATTGCAATTACTTACTTATTTACTACTTATTTAATTATATACGATTGTAGATCATACGATTTACAAGTTGGTCTACAAAAAACATTTTTGTAAAAGCAATATTTTAAAGACATTATTGTTATAGCATTACACTTATCCGGGGGATGTGTTGGTGACCAAGGTTTTTCTGCAATGACAAATCCTGATTATCCCATTTGAGACGCCTCTGATGCACTTGTTAAAACGAAACTAGGCTCTAACTTGCAACGTTGATGGGTAACGTATGCGCATACAATTCCAAAGCATTATTCCATCTATGACCATAATTATACGCACAAAAGTGATGGGACAAGCCTCACTTTAGATGGCTACAACTCCGTAATAAAGCATTTTCGGACCTAGGTGTAAGTATATGTATAAACTTATATTTTTGTTTTGAGTGGAGAACGCGCTCTCAAAGTTTGAGCAAGCGTTTCAGTTACACTCTGTATATCAGGCGCTATCCAACAAGAAGACCACCGTCGGAAAAAATATTTAGACGCCTAAAACTTCTTCAAAAAGCGAAGGTAAATTTATTGATTTTAGAAGATGTAGGCTTAGGGCGATTAAAAACATGCAAAATGAATTGGCAGTGTTTAGAGGCGATGGACCCCTTGCAAATGGAAGAAATCTAAGCAGAATTGTGAATATTAATAAAACTTCAGTTAGAAGACTTTTGAAAGCAAATGTATTTCATCCCTATCTCGTTACTTTGGTGCAGGAACTGCCCTCAGAGAATATTTAAATATTGTAATTATTTAAAAATGAACTTTTTTTTGGAACTTTTTTAAAAATTTTTTATTGGTTAACGATGAGGCAAAATTCTTTAACAGTGGTGATACAAGTAGAAATAACTGGCATAAGTTATTAAGCAGAGGAGAATTCGCACTGGAAGCATGTTGCCAATTTCCAAAGTTTTTTTTCTGTAAATGTTTGGTGGGTCATTTTCGGTAATCATTGGACTAAAATGTAAGTAGACAACTTTATTTGTTTTTTCTACAAAACATTTTACGTGTTGGAACATGCAGAATATAATGTGCCACAGAAGCTTTGGTACGAACACGATGGATTGTTAAGAATTACATAAATAATGTATTGAGGAAATTGGATTGGAAGAGAAGCTGTGCAGCTGTGGCTACCAAGGAGTTGCGATATCATTACACCAGACTTTTTTATCTTATATCTTCCATTTTTACTCTGATTCGTTTTATAGGTTAGTTTTCAATATACTGCAATGATTTGAAGCATCCACAGCCAAATTAAATAGGAAATTCTGTGAAGCTGAAAATATTATTAATGAACAGGTGCTGACGCTGTACAATTTATTTTACTAAAACTTAAAATACATTCGATTGAAAACATGTAATTTTTATTATGTGCGATCTATTTTATTGAATCTCTAATCCAGTCGTGATATTTCGCTGCATCGGTGAATACAACGTAATTTGAAGTATCGCATGAGCCACTTTCGAAAGCTTCACTAATTGATACAACTCCCCGAAGTTGCCATTTTGGATGTTTGCTATTTGAGCCGGCCTTAGGAAAAACCATTCCGCCACCCGAATCGCTGTTACAAACCGACGTTCCTAGAAAAGGCCAATATATTTTTCGCGGAAGCTTTTTCGACTACTTACCACTTTTGAAACCAGCACAGTAAGTACGGTCGGATGTATATCGTGCATAAAATTCTGGATCGGAACGTATGCATGTTACTTCTGAAACGACCGGCATTTTTGCTTGCATTAGTTCTTCGGACAAAGTGCCCGTTTCATCAAGACCCCATCCTGCTACCCTTCCTGGAAATGATAATAATCACAAATAACGCAAGCCAAATTAGTAATCCTAGTATTGGTAAATGATTTTTTAAATATTTTCTATAGTAATTTTTGCGATTTTATTTCGAGCAATGTTATATTCGTTTGATTTTGCCACTTCATCTGAATTTAAGCCATATTTTAATTGCCGCTCTGTAGCCGATTACTATATTGTTATTTCCCAAATACAGTTTTAGTGAAGCTTTTTTTGTTATCATGCAGCATTGCCAATTAATATTTTGTCTACGTGCTGACTAGCTCTTGAAAAGTGTCCTACATGTTAAATTGTTCGAGAATGATTGCACCATATTTCGCAATATGATGAAATCCTCCAGCTGCTGGATACTTTCGTTCGTTTTTCTCTTCAGTCGGACTTAACATCTTCTTCGGGCCTGTCACCCGATACCATCTTCTGGGACCGTTTATAATTTAAGAAAGAAAAGTTGACGCTAGGCTTTGGGAGTGAACTGACGTGTTTTTGTTTTTGGATACCGGGTTGTGTCGCAGCTCTTCTGCTAATTGAGATATCGTTTCGTTTTTTTGCGGTAGGCAAAAGAATCTTCGACTTGCGTCGGATCAAAAATATTAGCAAAGTGTCAGCTTTGTACAAAAACAATTCAGTGAAATTGGTTTCTCGACCGTGTCCGACAAAAGCGATCAAACCCGTGGAAGTTTCGTTCTTCTAGCTGTTTTAAGTGATCCTCTCGTCTAGCGGCGAAGATATTGACATCTGAAATTCCCGCCTCTTCTCTCTCGACGTCGAAAAACCCTGTCAGACGCGATCCAATCTTCAGGGTCGTACGAGCGAATTTTTCCCGCTTCCCGAAGATCTTAGGAACACCCCAGTTGTGCCTCTCTCTGCTCCCTACCGACAACACTAAGGTAGGAGAAATTCTAATTGTGTGGTGAAAACTTTTACCGAGTTATTTTCAAATTTCAAGTGTTGAACCTTTTTTTTTGATGCGACAAACAGCGACCTTTAGTCGCCAATTGTCATTTTCTTTTTTCTGTTAATTGCAAAGAGTAATCATAAATTGTATTTTTTTTTGTAAACTCAGACGCTACTGGCTGCGTAGATCTGTTCTAAGAAATTAAATATCGCAAGCCACTGACGGCGAGCCTTTTTCAGTTCGAACGTTCCAACAAAATCTTGTATTAATTAACCATAAATATTATCATTTTCAATGTAATTGTTATATTTTTTGTTTCATGTCAGTAATCTAAAAGAAGTTGAATTGTATTTGTCTTGAAATTTTCCACATCTTTTATTTTTGTGTATTTTTATCTTTGTGTGCATGAACTTTGCAAGCTTTATATATAGGAGGAGGCACAATAAAGATGAGTCCGATTCCCGTATGCTGGCTTCTCGGCTGCTGTGATTTGGAATGTGGCGTCTGTTAATTTTGACCTGCCCTGTACACAACTAGGTACGATTTGCCTCCCGTAAGCGGTTTCCGTGAACCACCCCTACTCATCTGAGCTAAGCGGTGGGCCTTTTTCCAGCTATCTTGTTGCGGGTTGACGAAAAAGCTCGTTTGGCCCGTAACAACACACCAAATTATTTAAATATAGTCACTGTGGTCTAAAATCATACGAGGTTGAATCGGAAACTAAAAACAGTTTAAGTATTCCGGCCTACAGGTATAGTCAATTTGGTTTATTGTGGAGGTGCGTCAGTGGTTGATGAGCTAGCCATGCGTCACTCTACCGTGATTTTGTCACTTGTTGTATAACAAAGAGCTATAATAAACAATACAATTGAAAATCCCGCCAAGTGTGAAGTGCGGGCTGCAAAAATTTACCGTTAAATATGATAGATTTGTGGTCCATCATAAATAAAGGAACGTTCAGAGACACTGGTGTAGGCATTTCGGAGATTGTCGAACAAACGTGCACGATGAGGAAAGAAGTGGGAGATCTTCTGTTGTCAACGGCGATCTTGTAGGAAAAATGAACAGAAAATTAGTGAAGATCGGCGTTTAACGATTTTGGAAATGGCTGTAAATATTCTTCAAATTTTACGTGCGGTACTGTATGAAATTACAATGAACAAGGTTACAGCACCACAAACTTTGTACGAGGTGGGTACCAAATACGTTGACAGATGATCACAAAAACCAGCAAATGCCCTCTACACTGACCTTCCTGCATTGTTACGAAACTGATTACGGTGAGTACCTGAATCACATTACGACTGGCGAGGAGACTTGGATTTCGTGCAAAAATGTTGAAACCAAGCAACCATCAAGGCGTTTCATTGATTCAGAAACACCAACAAAATGCATTTTTGATCGCTTAGCAGTATACTAAAAAAACTAAGCCATATACTACAGGACTTTTTGACTTGCCTTGCTTCCCAAGCACCGTGCTCAAATCAGGCGGGTCTTGCCAAAGGCAAACGGGTCTAACATAGTCGGTAATGCTAGCTTCCATTGCGAGTTTAAGTATTGCTATATCGTTCTTTAAAGTCATCCCGTTGTACTCTGGGTGCGGCTTCACTTGCGCCACCTCGCGGTGCTGAAAGCCAGCATCAGTAAATAGTTTTAAATGATGCTTTCCTGTAAAAGAACAAAAAATTAGAAAAGGCTTTTAGCAAACGAGCTTATTCGTACCCAAAAAGACAAATAAATTGCTGGGAACGATAGGCTTCGTAGATTTGCTTTTCGTAACGCAACGTGCTGCCGTAATCACATGCTGTTTTGTTATAAGCGAACCTCCACAAACATACGCAAAAGCCAAACCCTTAGCATGGTACACAGCTGCGTGCCATGGAAATTCTCCTTCTGCCGTTTCTTGTGCGTTTGTGATCAGGGGACTGGGTTGCCTCTGCAAAAGATTAATAAAAATTTATTTTTATTACAGGTGCAATTCTTTCAGTGCATGCTCGAGTATAAAACTGAAAAAATATCAATTCAGGCAACGTACGGTACTTACAATAACGGTTCCACAAATATCATCAGAGTTCTCATTATTCCTAGAGCCCTCATCCGGATCTGTAGCTGAGTACTGTGGTATTGGCGTGGTGCTAATAAAAACAATTAAATCCTTATCATTAAAATTAAGGGATTCAAAAATTAATATAAATAATGAATAACCATAAAAAAATAAAACGAACTATAAAAGCAGAAAGCTCCAAACTGATACTTGTAAGAACTACAAGACAAAAACGATAAAGAATATAAGCGCAAAAGAATTGAAAGAAGAAAAAAACTATAAGCACAGAAAACAATGGCAGTGGAAATGAAAACACTGAAAATAAATTGAAGGTTATGCAAAACAAATCTAAGCTGAATGCGAAGAAAATATACATCGAAAGTGATCTGACAAGAAAAGCGAAGAGAATGTAAAATTAAAAACAAAGAGCGGGGGGAAATGGGAGCATTAAAATGAATATAGGCTACCGAAAATATGACTGGAATAAAGAGAAAGTATCTCTAGCACAAAAATCAGTAAAGAAAGGGCATAATGAGTAGATAAAACACTCAGCAATATGGACAATGAATATACCGGAGAATAATAATAGGATTATAAAGAATGTCAACACTAATGAGGGAAAGTAACTATACATGGTGTTAATAAATTGCAGGGACAAACTTCCAGGTATCTCGGATAGGTTGGCCGTATGCCTTTCACGCAGATGTCCCGGGTTCGAATCTGCACACCGAGGTCGGTGGTTTTTTCTGATAGGAAGTAAAATCGTAGGCCCCCTGTCCAAGCGTTGTTGGGCACGTCAAAAGAACCCTCAAACAGGCTAAATTTCCAGGTGTGGTAGGATCGCACCCTGGCGTCCGTGGTTAGTCATAGTAGCAGAAATAGGCCGACGTTAAATAAAAACAAACAAACAAACAATTGTAGGCAACTCAATTTACTACGTACTATTTGTTTCCATAACGACGAAAGTTAATACAGAATAAATAAATAAAGCCCTCTTTCCCACTTTTAAAATTCAAATGAAATTAAAAATAAATTAACAGAATGTTTCAAAACTAAGCAATAGAAAAAACAAAAATTACAAAGCAAAAATCAACTATTTGAAAAATTTACAATAACTAATTCAAAAATTAACAAAAGTAGAGTAAATGTTCAAAATGTCGCCCCCCAGCTTCTACACACGAAGCACATCTACGAAGTAAATTCCTACGCACCGCTCCAAATATACCAGGAGTCTGTTGAACTTCTCACATGCAACAAGAATACGCGTCGTAAGTTCTTCTACAGTTTCAACTGGGGTAGCATACACTAACGTTTGAACATAACCCCACAAAAAGAAATCAAGTGGGGTCAAATCAGGAGAACGTGGAGGCCACGCCACATGCCCTCCTCGACCAAACCATCTGTTGGAAAAAGTGTTATTTAAAAATTCCTTCCGAAAAATGAGCAGGTGGAACATCTTCCAAAAGTTCAGGCAGGACATGGCGCACCAAATTTAAATAAATTGCTGCTGTTAACTTTTAGAGTAACAGATATGGTCCAATGAGTCTATCGCCAACAATCCCGGTCCAAATGTTCACTGAAAATCTTTGCTGGTATCTTTTTTGAACCACAGCATGGGGATGTTCATCCTCCCAAATGTGGTTGTTTCTACTGTTGAATATTCCTTCCATCGTAGAAGATACCTAGTCGCTAAACAGAACGTTTACTTGGAAATCTGGATCCTTATTACACCGCCACAGAAATTCCTGGTAAAATTCTACCCTTCTGGGTAAATCTGCTTGAACCATGGGTTGTACCTTCTGTGGATGGTAGCTGCTGCTCATGAAGTACCTCCTTTCTGAAACATGGTTCACTCCCATTTTATGAGCTATGGCTCTTGAACTAGTAAAAGGATTTTCAGCCACTCTTCCCCAAAATCCACCGTTCGCCTTGTTCTGGTAGTTCCACAGTTGTGTCTGTTGACAACGAATGTACCTTCCTCCCGCACCCGACGTGAAACTACACTATAGGCCTTGTGCGATGGATGATTCCTATTCGGAAAATGTTCTTGGTACAGGCGAGCAGCTTCGCGGGTGTTACCCCAAGCAGCTGCATACATGAACATCATGTCATGCTGTTCGGCAAAAGTATAATTCGCCATAACACAAAAATAGGAAACATAGAACGAGAATATTACGAAGAAAATAATTATCAAAAAAATCACAGAACGAAAAAAATGAATTATGAAAGGTGCAGAAAGAAATGAATGCAAGAAAAGTGAAAAAATTGACGTTATTTGAATGCATGTATGTCTAGGTCGTTTTTTCTTCGAAATTCCGTGTGACCTGTAGAAAATAATGTAAAATACAATTTGGTTTGCCTATTTTCAGCTACTTCTTAAAGAATCTTTAAGAGGCTCTATTTTCTAAAGGAAATACTTTTGACCACACATTTATTAACAAAGGTTGTTTGTTTTGTTGTGTTTTGCAAGCCCTGGCAGTTTGTCACTACAATTCATTAACACATCAAATAGTTTTTTTGCTTTGTAATTTTTGTTTTTTCTATTGCTTAGTTTTGAAACATTTTGTTAATTAATTTATTTTAAATGTAATTTGAATTTGAAAAGTGGGAAAGAGGTCTTTATTTATTATGTATTAATTTTCGTCGTTATGGAAACAAATAGTAGGTAGTAAATTGAGTTGCCTACATTTAGGCGCTTATTAAAGATTCTGTTTGTTTTCATGTATACTTTAAGCCTGGCCCTATCCGAGCTACCTGTAAGTTTGTCCCTGCAATTCATTAACACCCTGTATAGAAAACAAGATAATCATAACCAAAGTAGTCAACAGAAACCAATTTTCACACAACTGTTGTGTTCCATAGATTATGAACAAAAATACGGAGTGTAAAGAAATTAGGACTTGAAATCCATGACTAAAACTAAATATATGGTAATGGCAAACGGAGGCCAGTCAAACAATCCGCATTAACAATAAAAGAAAATCAGGATAGAGGATAGAATTTTGGAAAAGAGGAAAATTTCAAATTGTTGGTAATACCTAAGAATTGGTGATTAAAAAGAAAAAGAAGGAAGATAATATCACTAGGAAATAAAAGTGCAAATAGCAAAAACGGGGAACAGAAACTGAAACTTGCATGTATAAAATAAGAAAGAAAGACCTATTAGATAATATAGAAAGGAGCCACCCAGTAATGATAATGGGGGTTTCAACGGTCACATTCAGTGATTACTGGAATAAAAGAAAGCTTCAACGATGCAGACATCAATGAAAGCGGAGAGGAGCGAATTGACTTTTGTATCCTAAACGAACTGCGTATTACCAATACATTCTTTGATCATAAAACACAACAAAAATTCACATGGATGGACAATAGAAGACGAAAGTCAACTGGTTTCATATTAACCAACAAAGAGATCCATCACACAAGAATACTGGACGTAAGAACATTTACTTCAGCTAATATTAGAACGAAGTATGGATTAATACTATGTAAAATAAAATTTAATGTGGTAACTCCACCAAAGAACGAGGCCCCAATAATAGAAACAATAAATATCGAAAAATTGAACCGACCATTCGACCGTTCTACGAATCCAGACTCGAGCAGAAATCGGTACAAGAAAATTCGAAGGTCAGATGAAACCAACAAAAACTCCCTGAAATATGAAAGCACACCCTCTGAGGAAGAACATCAAAAATATAAACAATTAAGAAACAGGATTAATTAAGAAATACGAAAACGAAAAGAAGAATACTGGGAAAGTTACACAAAGGACATGGAATACGACCTACATGGTGTCCAAAAACGGATATGGAGGATGCTGCGGAAACAAAGGAAAAGCATAGACGAATATGTTAAAGTAAACCATGTAACAGCCGGCCTCGGTGGTCTAGTGGTTAGCGCATTTGCCTTTAGATCCGAGAGACGCGGGATCGAACTTGGCCAAGGTCGGCGAGATTTTTCTAGCTGGGAAAAATTTGAAAATGCGCCTTCTGTCGGATAAGGAGTAAAGCCGTAGGTTCCGTGCCACTGCGATGTGTGCCACGTTAAAAATCACTACTGGAGTTGGAATGACCCCAGATAGACAAAATTCTTAGTCAGGTTGTACAATGGGCCAAATGTGGCTTAAGTGCTTAGAGATGCTTGGAAAACCGCGTCCTAGATCTCGCTCTTTGAAATCAGAACCATCAAACCATATAACAAAGGAAGAATGGACGAGCTACTTTAAAGAGCAATTTGACCAAATAACAGAGCCAAATCGAAACCCCCTTCCTGCATATGACACAAATCATTTAAATAATAACGAAATCACAATATCATTAGAAGAAACAAAAAAGAAAATACGCCAATTCAAAAACCGAAAAACCCTAGGGCCGGAAACAATTACAAACGAAATGCTAAAATATGGCGGACAGGCACTCACTGAACACATACATATCCTCTTTAATAAAATCCTAACTGATGGACAAGTGCCCAAACAATGGAAGAAAAGCATAACAGTACTATAAGGAAGGTAACCGAAAAAGACCAGACAATTATAGAGGGATCACACTGTTAAACACCGGTGCAAAATTTTCCACTGCGGTCATCCGAGAAAAATTAGAGGAGAAAATTGAAATGGCAGAAGAACAAAAAGGCTTTCGATGGAATAGAGAAACAACGGACGCGATCTTCATAGTGAGACAGATTATAGAAAAAGCATCGAATACAAGCCTTCCTATGCTTTGTTGATCTCACAAAAGCTTTTGACCGCATCAAGAAACAGGATATCCTCAACATCTTAAACGAAGAGAACATTTCTACGCAGATCACAAAAGTAATAGAAGACATATATGCACAAATCACCACAAAAATGAAAACCTCCGAAGGTTTATCAGAAAACATAGTCATTAATGAAGGAGTGAGAGAAGGGGACTCACTCAGTCCCTGCTTATTTAATCTGGTAATGAACCGTACAATATAAGCAATTAAACCCAAACAAGGTTATCAAATGGGCACGCACAATATTAATATATTGTGTCACGCAGACGATGCCACATTAATCGCAGACAACGAGGACGATCTGCAAAGACTAACACATCAGTTCAGTATAACGGCCAAACAGTATAACATGCAAATATCGGCACAGAAAACAAAATGCATGGTTATATCCTAGAACCCTAAAAGATGCAAGCTACAAATACAGCAATCAATAGTCATTCAAGTATCTAGGAGTTGAAACTGCAATTAATCGAGACCACTTTGGAGAAATACAAGCTCAGAACACAAGAGCACTACAACTGGCGGGATGTTTAAGGGATACGGTATGGTAAAACAAATATATGAAAACAGATGGGAAAGTAAGAATCTACAAGGCCATGGTTAGGCCAATATTAATATATGCCATAGAGACAGAGATCAATAATGAATGTGAGCCTTCGAGACAGGCAAACAAACAGTTCCGTTCGAGAAAGATGTGGTCAAATGGTCGAAAACAAGAAAAAGAAAATGGAAAGAACATGTCGAACGAATGGATGAAGACCGATGGGCTCGAATATGTATGGACGAACGACCGAGAGGAAAAAGGCTACCTGGAGGACCACCCACGAAATGCGCCCAGAGCTCGCTCTTTTCATCCACAGAATGAGGCAGAAGACAAACTGGGAATTATCCCCAGTCAAGGGTAGAAGAAGAAAAAGAACAAGAAATAATGATAAGAACAGTTATGTATATAGTATACATGTGGTTGTTGAACCAAAACCTGCAGATCTAACCTGCAGCATAGTAAAAACAGAACAGAGAAGCATCAACAAAGGAAAAATTTATTATACCGCACAGAGTCAAATGGATGGAGTCTATAGTATCAATGAGCAATTAAAGAGTGACATAAAAAGCAGAAAAGTCTTGGGACTTGAAGAGAAAGTAAGAGCAAGGAGAAAATAAAACAGCAAGCTAGATACGCAAGGCTGTGAACAAGAAGGAATAGAAGATGATGGTTTAACAAGCAACGGACTTCAAAAGATTATAATTCAGTCACTGGGAGTATCGCGATAGTTTTTGAGTATCGATTATCGCATGGCGATAACTTAAAAAAGTATCGAGTATCGGTATCGCGGTACTTTTTTAAATTATCCATTATAGCGGATTTGCGATACTTTAGCGATACTATTTTGCTGGAACATTCTAATTAAACAAACTAAATAGATAATTCCAGTTCCTGAACCTTAAAAAACGTTTAAGTAAACTAGGTAGGAATGTAAATATTGGGTAGAACATGAAACCCCGAGGCTGTTTGTCATTTCCAAATAGAGATGATTAACAGTAACAATACTCAATATTTTATCTTATCGTCGAGTTTCTTGAAATGTTTTAATCTTTAACCGTTGCCTTTTAAGCATCGGTCCTTAAACATTTCTTGTGTATCAGGCTTTAAGGACAAAAAATAACTTTTCCTTAGATATATATGACCCTTCCTAAAAGTGCTTCGCTGGAAAGACTTCTTAGTGTGGCTAATTCGATATTGGGCGATAAAAGATATGGACTGACGTATAATAATGCAGCTACTTTTAAAAGCGAATAAAGCTTACCGGTAAGTTATATTTTTTTATAGTTCCGTGTAAGAATATTACCAACTATTAAGCATTTGATTAAAAATTAAAGTATATTTTGATTTTTTAGTCTTCCTTCCCCAACGGAAATATATCGCGAAAAGTATAGCGATACTTTTTTAAGCATCGACTATCAGTATGGCGATATTTTTCGAAAAAGTATCTAGTATCCGTATTGCTATACTTTTTTTAATAAAGCATCGGTATCCTTATCGCGATACTTTAAAAAAGTATCGTTCCGACTACTGTTATAATTACTATTTACATTGCAATGAACATACAAAAATCTGTGGTCAAGCGGTGGTGCTTGCTTTTGACTTCGTTAACCTGATATAACTATCAAACACCATTAACTGTTAAACATCAATAAACGTCATTTATTCGGCTAACAAGAAGGAGGTACGAATTATTTTTTCGAATATAGGTGGGTATATTAAGTAACTCTTGCAATAAAATAAAATCTCTACCTTCATACAGATTTCTTAGTTGCAATTAATATACAATTCTGAGATATTCGCATTAGAGTAAACGATTGATAAAGTGAGGTTATGTGTTTCAAAGCGTCCGAATGAAGAAAACGACCTGCGTATGCAGAAGAACGCGAAATCCAAGGCCGGTTCGACCAGTTACTTTGTGATCGTTCGATACTTACGAAGACATGCTGCCTAAATCCGGTGAAGAAAATGTGAATAACGGTGGGGCTTCCGTAGTCACAGTCTCGGGACATACTGGCTTAGCATTGAGTCTAAACCATTCCAATTTTGGAGGGGGCGAATCGTTCGGATCATACTCCACATAGAAACGCACAGTCTGTGGAACGTAAGCTTTCAGTTTGTGCTGAGGATTCTTTACAAGAAAATCTTGCTGATTTGAGGTTACCACTTGGCCGAACCAGTTCTAAAAATGTTTATATTTAACTTTAGTTCTTTTAGTTTGCTTCCCTACTTACCCCTACTGATTTAACTGGTTTATCGAACCCTACTCGTACCCAAACTCCGGTTAAATCGATATCGGAAAGGAGCGTCATTAGTCCGTACCATTTGTTGGGTTCTCTGGTCTTTGTTTCGTACGAAAACAGCCGAGGACATGGTGACACCCATTCGCCTTTGGCATTATTTGATATAACCGCTACATCTGTAGCTGAGGGCTGTGGTGTTGGCGTGGTCCTAATAAATAGATTTTTATCACTAAAATTAGGGAATTTAAAAAATGTATGGAAATAATGACCAACCTCGAAAAAGAATATATCGAATTATAGAAAAAAAATACAGCAAAACATAGACAAAGTAAGAAAATGCAGTGAAAAAATAAGAGATCTCTAGGAAGCTATGTAGAACAGAAAGCTATGCTCGAGAATTGAGATGTTACAAATGGTAAGGAGGAACAATAGAAAACAATAAACAACAAGTAGTCGTAAAGGGTAGAAGAATTCAAAAGAAGGAACAAATTAAAGTACAAAAAGCAATAGTACTGGAAATGCAAACTATTGAAAATAAATTGACGACCATGAAAAACAAATCTAACCTGGACGCAATAAAAAATATTCACCGATAGTGACCTGACAACACAAACGAGGAGAATATAAGTCAGTTTTACAGGTACAGCGACGGTGCATAATAGAGTCAATAAAATCAAGAGAGGATACCGGAAGCTTAAGTACAGAGTCCGAGAATATGAGTGGAATGAAGAGAAAGTAAATCTTGAGCAAAAAAATACCGTAAAGAAAGGTTATAATGAGTAGACGAAACAGTCAGCGACATGAGCAATGAATATACAACTGGATAATAATATGATTATAAAGAATATCATTGGTAAAGAAAGAAATTTTCTAAACAGATACCAAAGAAAAGGAAAAAGAATTAAAACGTAATCACAAGCAAGGAAATCAATAAAATGTAATTTACACAAAATTGTTTGCATTTTTCATACATCGCGAACAAGAGTACGATAAAGCAAAGGAATTTGGATTAGAATTCAGGAACAAAATACGAAATATATGGTAGTGGGAAAGGGAGAGCAGACAACAAGGGAGAATTTAAAAATAAAAGCAAAGTAGGATAGAGGGTAGATCTTTGACAAAGTACAGCAATTCAAATTCTTAGGAACTGACAAGAATTAGAATAAAAATGAAGAAATAGGAAGAAGATTAACACCAACAAATAAAAGTGCGAAGTATCAAGAACCTATCAGAGAAATGGGAAATTTGGATATACGAAACTATTATAAGGTCAACGGTAATGTATACAATTTAGATATGGTTATTGAATAAATGCGCGTAGAACTAACCTAAAATATAACAGACAGACAAACAGACAAATGCTGAGAAGAATAAACATAGGAATAAATTTATTAGACCACAGTGAGTCAAATGGATGGATAAAAAGAGTATATAGTAAGAATTGGCAATGAAAGTACAAAAAGTAATGATGGAGGATTTGTGAGAGTTAAAGAAAATAAGATAATGGCATTATATTAATTATTTCGCAAAGTGAGGTTATGTGTTGCAAAGCGTACGAACTATGTTTTGTGAACGCTTGTTACTTACGAAGAGACGCTGCCTAAGTCCGGCGAAGAAAAGGTGAACAACGGGGGGGCTTCTGTTGTCACAGTCTCGGGACATACTGGCTTAGCATTGAGTCTAAACCATTCCAATTTTGGAGGAGGCGATTCGTTCGGATCAAATTCAACATAGAAACGTACAGTTTGTGGAACGTAAGCTTTCAGTTTGTATTGAGGGTTCTTTACAAGAAAATCTTGCTGATTTGAGGTTACCACTTGGCCGAACCAGTTCTAAAAATGTTTGTATTTAATTTTAGTTCTTTTAATTTGCTTCCCTACTTACCCCTACTGATTTAACTGGTTTATCGAACCCTACTCGTACCCAAACTCCGGTTAAATCGATATCGGAAAGGAGCGTCATTAGTCCGTACCATTTGTTGGGTTCTCTGGTCTTTGTTTCGTACGAAAACAGGCGAGGACATGGTGACACCCATTCGCCTTTGGCATTATTAGATATAACCGCTACATCTGTAGCTGAGGCCTGTGGTGTTGGCGTGGTCCTAATAAATAGAATTATATCATTACAATTAGGGACTTCAAAAACGTATGGAAATAATGACCAACCTAGAGAAAGAATATATAGAATTATAGAAAAAAAATACAGGAAAACATAGACAAAGGAAGAAAATGCAGTGAAAAAATAAGAGATCTCTAGGAAGCTATGTAGAACAGAAAGCTATGCTCGAGAACTGACATGTTACAAATGGTAAGGAAGAACAATAGAAAAACAATAAACAACACGTAGTCGTAAAGGGTAGAAGAATTCAAAAGAAGGAACAAATTAAAGAACAAAAAGCAATAGTGCTGGCAATGCAAACTACTGAAAATAAATTGACGACCATGAAAAAGAAATCTAACCTGGACGCAAAAAAAATATTCATCGATAGTGACCTGACAACACAAACGAGGAGAATATAAGCCAGTATTAGAGGTACAGCGACTGTGCATAATAGAGTCATTAAAATCAAGAGAGGCTACCGGAAGCTTAAGTACAGAGACGGAAAATATGAGTGGAATGAAGAGAAAGTAAATCTTGAGCAAAAATTACCTTAAAGAAAGGTTATAATGAGTAGACGAAACAGTCAGCGACATGAGCAATGAATATACAACTGGATAATAATATAATTATAAAGAATATCATTGGTAAAGAAAGAAATTTTCTAAACAGATACCAAAGAAAAGGAAAAGAATTAAAACGTAATCACCAGCAAGGTAATCAATAAAATGTAATTTTCACAAAATGGTTTGCATTTTTCATACATCGTGAACAAGAGTACGATAGAGCAAAGGGATTTGGACTGGAAATTCAGGAACAGAATACGAAATATATGGTAGTCGGAAAGGGAGAGCAGACAACAAGGGAGCATTTAAAAATAAAAACAAAGTAGGGTAGAGGATAGATCTTTGACAAAGTACAACATTTTAAATTCTTAGGAACTCACAAGAATTAGAATTAAAAAGAATAATTAGGAAGAAGGTTAACACCAAGAAATAAAAGTGCGAAGTATCAAGAACGTATCAGAGAAATGGGAAATTTGGATATACGAAACTATTATAAGGTCAACGGTGATGTATACAATTTAGATATGGTTATTGAATAAATGCGCGTAGAACTAACCTTAAATATAATAGAAACAAATGCTGAGAAGAATAAACAGGGGAATAAATTTATTAGACCACAGTGAGTCAAATGGATGGATGGACGGAGTATACAGTAAGAATTGGCAATGAAAGGCTAACACAAAAAGCAATGATGGAGGATTCGTGAGAGTTAAAGAAAATAAGATAATGGCATTATAATAAATTATTTCGCAAAGTGAGGTTATGTGTTGCAAAGCGTACGAACTATGTTTTGTGAAAGCTTGTTACTTACGAAGAGACGCTGCCTAAATCCATTGAAGAAAAGGTGAACAACGGTGGGGCTTCTGTTGTCACAGTCTCGGGACATACTGGCTTGGCATTGAGTCTAAACCATTCCAATTTTGGAGGAGGCGAATCGTTCGGATCAAATTCAACATAGAAACGTACAGTCTCTGGAACGTAAGCTTTAATTTTGTGCTGAGGGTTCTTTAAAAGAAAATCTATCTGATCTGAAGTTACCACTTGGCCGAACCAGTTCTAAAAATGTCTGTGTTTAATTTGAGCTTTTTTAGTTACTTCGCTACTTACCCCTACTGATTTAACTGGTTTATCAAACCCTAATCGTACCCAAACTCCGGTTAAGTCGATATCGGAAAGGAGCGTCATTAGTCCGTACCATTTGTTGGGTTCTCTGCTCTTTGTATCGTACGAAAACAGCCGAGGACATGGTGACACCCATTCTCCTTTGGCATTATTAGATATAACTGCTATATCTGTAGTGGAGGATTGTGGTGTTGGCGTGGTCCTAATAAATAGAATATTATCATTAAAATTAGGGAATTCAAAAATGTATAGAAATAATGACCAACCTCGAAGAAGAATATAACAAATTATAGAAAAAGAAATACAGCAAAACAGAGACGAAGTATGAAAATGTATTGAAAAAGGAAAGCTATGCTCGAGAACTGACATGTTTCAAAAAGGTAAGGAAGAACAACAGGAAGACAATAAAAGACACGTAGTTGTAAAGGGCAGAAGAATTAACAAATTAAAGAAGAGAAAGCAATAGTAGTGGAAATGAAAACCATTGAAAATAAATTTAAAGTAGTAAAAAACAAATTTAATCTGGACCCAAAGAAAATATTCATCCATAGTGACCTGACAAGACAAACGAGGAGAATATAAGAATAAGCCAGTATTATAGATACAGAGACGGTACATACTAGGGTCAATAAAATCAAGAGAGGCTACCGGAAGTTTAAGTACAGAGACTAAGAATATCAGTGGAATAAAAAAATTCAAATCTTGAACACAACAAATCAGTAAAGAAAGGTTATAATGAGTAGACGAAATAGTCAGCGACATGAACAATGAATATACAACTGGATAATTGTAGCGTATGTTATGTATATAACAAATGATTCCATGTATATGTAATATTTTATATGAGAAATATATGTAGAAGTAATGGGTTAACTGGCGGGAACGCTACAGAAATGTTAAGTGTGTTTTCTCTCTCTGTCAGTCGTACTCTCAAAAGCTGATAGGTCGCGATTCTATGGGTCTTCAGTTTGTGTTGTTGATGATCTGCTTCCATAGTTTCCTATCTTCTGTGTCTCTAATGGTTGGTTGTAGGGGTTTTTCCGTGATTTTCTTTATCTGGTCTACCCATCTGGTAGGAGAGCGACCCCTTGCCCTTTGGGATTCCATGTATCTTCAATTTTTCCATGTTGTATCGTTGTCTTCTGTTTATATGCCCATAGTATAGGAGAATTTGTCGCCGGCATATTGTTGAAAGTCGACCTCTTATCTCTATTTCTTGAATGACTGATACGTTCCTTCGTGCTGTTTAAGGAATGCGCAGTAGTCTTCTCCAGCACCAGAGCTCAAAGGAGTCAATTCTTTTCCTGTCTGCTTCTTTTATCGTCGAGCTTTCAACACCATACATGAATATTGCGAATATTAGTGTTTGTACTAGTTTTGTCTTGGTGTTTCGCGATATTTGGCTGTCCGCCCATATTATTTTTAGGTTAGTCATCGCTGTTCGTTCCATTTGTATGAGTTGTCTAATTTCAGGTCCGTAGTTACCCTGGTTATTTATCAAGGCCCGTAAATATGTTATTCTGTTGATTCTTTCGATATCTGGTAAGTTGTTTAGATGTTGTAACTGTTCTAGCTTGTTTCCTCTGTCTACTATCATTATCTTGGTTTTGTTTAGCTTTATCTCTAGTTCCAGCGTTCGGCTTTCTTCTGTTAATCGTTGTACTAGCTGTTCCATTTCCTGTTCGTCCCCT